>KN042432.1:85978-133459 GCA_000739165.1 Podila verticillata NRRL 6337 | reverse complement strand
CCCCCCCCCCCCCCCCCCCCCCCCCCCCCCCCCCCCGCCCCCCCCCCCACCCCCCCCCCCCCCTCCCCCCCCCCCCCACTAAAGCTTTTTTTTCGCAATCCATTCACTCCTGTCCAAAGGTAAACAGGTAGACATCAATAGCCATTTGCTTCCCCACTGCGGCCGTTGCCCTCTCACTGCGGCCGTTGCCCTCTCACTGCGGCCCTTGCCCTCCCACTGCGTCCCTTGCCTTGCAAGCAACACAAGTCCTTTCTCCCAGGGTCCAATTACCCTGACTCACCTCCTGCTTCATCCATTCTAGATTCAATCACACTGCCCTGCCCTCCCTCTTTGGATGGCCCCTGCCTCCGCGGACATGGACAACGGTCAACCACCGCCCACCAATGACAACAACCAACTCTCTCCAATCCGCAATGGGGAAGGCGCGCCCCAGCTCCAAGACCTCAATGAGGCGCTGCGTGAGCAGATAGGGCGCACCTCATTACGGCGGCGGACACAGCTCCTGGATGCGATGGAGACAATAGTGCAAGGTAACACAGGTGCGGAACTTAAGCAAAGGAAAAAAAAAACTAGGAGACACAACTCATCTTGTATCGGCATCACATGCACATGTTTATTCGATAGCCTATAGCACTGGAAGAGACGACGACGTCAGCTTCATAGTGGAACAATATATCTCCATCAGGGATCAGAACTTGAAGCTCCAACGACGGATCGAACAGTACGAGAAGGTCGTCAGTATTCTGGGCGACGACAGGGACCCAGCACCTTCTACCACAATCGTTTCATCCCCTCCCAATGCGACTGTTAGCACTGATTCTGTCAACAACCCCACAACCAACAACTACGAGAAGCTAGTCATGCATCTCCGGTCTGAGCTATACAAGGCAAATACTCGGATCAGCTCTGAAGCGATCGCTATTCAAGCTCTCCAGGCAGACAAAGCCTCTCTGACGGCGCGACTGGATTCGGCGGAGCAAGCAAACTCGATCCTGCAGATCGAGCACAACAAAGAACGGACTATCTTAATGGACCGAGCATCAGATCTTCAGCATAAACTTATCAGCACACAACAAAAGCTCAATAGCACAAAACACGAGCTCGATAGCACAAAGCACGACTCGCAGCAGCGGCTCAGCAGCGCGCATCTAGGTTATGTCAACATGCAACAGCAACTCAGCAATGTCACAAAAGTCGCTATGGAAATGAAGGTAGAGAGGGATTTCTTGCAGGCGGAACTCGGGAAAGCCCGCATGCTCGTCAATCAAGCTGTAGCAATCAACCCCACGACCCCTACGGCTCCCACCGACCTGACTTTCGCATCATTGTCGTTACCGGCTGCCACTGCTGCTGCTGCCATTCCGGTCACTGGATCATACTCCACATCTCACACTTCGTTCGCAGCCATTCACCCAGTAACGCCATTAGATGTCGCTCCTCTACCAACGTCTTTCAAGGCACCTACATCTCAAGAACAGCAACAGCAACAGCAACAGCAACAGCAACAGCAGGGACAGCAGGGACAGCAGGGACAACAGGGACAACAGGGACAACAGGGACAACAAGGACAACAGGGACAGCAGCAACAACAGCTACTACAGCTACAATGGCTACAACAACAACAACAACAACAACAACAACAACAACAACAACAACAACAACAACAACAACAACAACAACAACAACAACAACAACAACAACAACAACAACAACAACAACAACAACAACAACAACAACAACAACAACAACAACAACAACAACAACAACAACAACAACAACAACAGCAAGCACTGAATCGACAGCCTTCATTACAACATCAGCTTCGACATCAACAGCAACTCCAAGCGCTGTTGACGACACAGGCAAACCAAAATCAGGGTCAGATACCTCAAACTCCCCAGGGACAGCCAACCCAACAACAAATAGCTTTCCAGCAACAACAGGCAGCACAACAGCCACAACAGCATACAGTTCAACAAGCTCCGCAGGGTCAACCTCAAACGCCAACACAAATACAGCAGAACGTACAACAAATACATATGTCTCCTCAGCATCAGGCCCAGCAACAACTATTTATCCAGAAACAGATTCATTTCCAACAGGCTCTGCAACATCGTTTACGCATGCAGCAGCAACAGCCACAACAACAGCAACAACCACAACAACAGCCACAACAAGTACCGCAGCAGCAACAACAACCCAAGCAACAACCAATTACTCAACAACAACCTATCCCTCAACAACAACAACAGCAACAACAACAGATTCTAGTGTCTCAACAGGATATAAGGAATGGAGCGCTGGAAGTCGAACCGTATGTCCAAAATCTTCCCTTGCAGGTTGGCCAGACATCTTTGCAGATGGCGTCATCGAAGCCATTAATGACTCAATATTTCTCTCATAGAATCGTTGCGCAAGTGGAGCAAGTGCAACCGATGCGGCATGTCGAACAGCGGGCCTTGGAGAGTGCACAGCAATTGCTCTTTGGAACACCTGAGCCTTCAAGTCAACTGAGGTCTGGGTATCCTTCTCAATCACCTTCACATATGCAGCCATCTCCAACTATCTCTGAGCCACAACTCCAGGCGCCAAACGCCATGCAGACGTCCGCTCTATCACGGGCAGTGACTGTATCCATAACAGGGTCACTGACAACTCAACCTGAAGAACCATCGCACCCGACTCACGCCGAGTTGTTTTCTCAGGCCCAAATGCTCAAACAACACTGGAACGAACTGGATGCCCAGCGATTGTCTCTGGAAAAAATCTTGCGAGAGATTGACCAAAGTGACCCGAAGCATGCGAACAAGTATAAAAAGATACTGCTGAAGCGTTCTAGTCTGATGAAGAAGATGAATCAAAACCGAGAGGTCATAATGAAGCTTGATGCCAGGCTGCGGCTACTCCAAGCCTCGGCTACTGCTGATCCACATGTGCCTGCCCTCTCCGTGGCGCATGAGGTCACATCTGACGCGGATGATCAAAACCTTCGAGCAAGATCCGAACCAACAGTGGATTCAAACTCACTGCCTACTCATCCCATCATTTTGGAAGACGACCGTCTGGTTGTTGTTAAAAAGGAGCCTGCTGAGCAGACACTCAACCCTTCGGCCGACGTGCCTTGTCAGGAAATTGGCACATTCAAGTCAACAAGCGAAAAGGTACCGGCTCCCCCTGTCAGCAATGCCTCGCCACTGACTATTTCTCCACATCCAGTATCGTCGCCACCACCTCCTCCATTTCTTCCGACACAACCAACAGCCGGAGATCAATTAATGGCAACTAGGGATATCATGTCATGTTCATCAACGCCAACAGAACATGCACTCCCACCTTCCCCACCAGCACTCTCGGTTTCTACGGATGTGAACTCCTCAACTGAACTGCTCAAACCCCCGCCCAGCGCTATTGCGTCTCTTTTGGCCACGGTACCGATATCACCTGTCGCCACCCCAGACCTGCTCGAAGATACCATGTCTCCAACCAAAGGGCACGAGCCAGCTCAAGAGAACATTGAAACAGTGGAAGAGATCCCAACGGCGCAAGAAAACGAGCTAGTCAAGGAGAACGAGTCAGATAAGGATGACGGGCTGACCGAAGGGGAGATGGGGTTTTCCCACGCTAATCTCGCCGAGTTCCGTTTGCCGGTGGACGTTCTGCTTGCTCGTGAACACCCTGCACCCAACCGGTATAAGCGACGCCTCATCGTTGAATCTGACGACGACGAACAGCCATCCTTGGCGCCAAGCTCTCTATCACCTCCACTTCAGTGCTTACAGCAGCCACCACAGGAAAATAACTCAGGGGCCCTGCAAAACGATACGTATGCTAAACCGCAGGCCTCTTCGGTGTCTACCATTGACCAAGACATGGTAGGAATGGTTGCACGGCAGACACGTGCTTCTCCAGATGATGTCAAGATCAAGGCAGAGCCGGATCTGGACCGTCCTCTACTTCGAGCGATAGGAAGCAGGAAGCGGCCAGGACGGGTTTATGTCGAAGCTGTCGAGGTACCACCTATGGAAAGAGTAAAGAGGATTCGAGCCATTCCTCCGAAGGAAGACCCGAAGCTGCTTGCAGATCTTGGTTGGGCCCTAGAGACAACAATGAGACCTCACTCAAAGTCGAGTGCTCCAATTGCTGGTGGACCCCAAAACCTCGGGATCCCCTCCCAATTAGTACTCAAGCCACCGTCTTCGAGTAAGTTTTGTTTATTTCGATTTGTTACCTGCGTTGAATGTCTTTTATTTTAACCTTTGGAAAACTTTCTATCGTACTATAGCGGTTGAGGATCGTCGCGACAATCACTCTTCAGAGAAGGACAAGGACAAACACAATGTCGTCATTGACAAGGGCACTTGGCGTGATGTTAGAGTCGATACAAGTGCAAAGTCGGCATCACTTTCTATGGTCTCACCACTCTCGCTGTCGAGCAGCGCTTCTGTTGCAGCCAGAGGCGTGCTTGCTGATATATTTCTCCCGCACTCCACATCTCATTTTATTTCGACTTCCGGGAATGAGACCTCCCAACCTGCCTCAACTTCAGCGCGGCAGGCCTTTTCCTCTACCCAGCTCCCATCTCGACAGCCGCAAAACTCTGACCATATTTTTGCAACACTGGTTCAGAAGCCGGGATCAACGTCTGCACTCAAGGACAGACCAACGGCTTCAGGTTCTATTCTGGGAACAGGATCCAATTTGGCCGTGCGACCTGACAACACGAGGAAGACTTTTGGACCCCATTCAACATTCACGCCATTCCATCAGCGGAGCCAACAGCCAAAGGCGAACTCACGACCTTCGCTCCAGCAGCAACTATCCAACACCATGTCGAACAGTGGCAATAACAACAATAATAACAATAGCTTCAACAAGAATAACGAGCCCAAGCCGACGATTGGCCGAGTCAATATGATGTTCAAGCGCGATTAGCCCTTCTATGTATAATATATACCACCCTTTTGTATTATAAAATTCATCATACGTTTGCGTGAAGATGTGAAGAAATGGAAAGTGAAGCGATTTTTGGGAAAAATGAGGAAATGAAGGATGAAGAACGAGAAAAGCCCATCTCCATGAGGATCGAAACTGTTTATCTCTTGACCACAGGCATAAGGAGGAGAGAGAAAAAAAAAAAGGAATTGTATGTGTGCGTTCATGAACATGGCAAAATTTATTTCATTAGGTCATTATTTTATTTGGGTTTCGTGTATTCGTTATGCCTTCTTCATAAACTTGAACAAGGACAGGGTCTTGCATCGCTTCTTGCTCGTCGACACTTCTGTCAAAGACAAAGAAACGGATGATTCAAAGCAAGACGGTGACTCGAGGTAGCCATGATGTGACACGGCCTTGGTGTTGGTCTTTGTCTTGGCAAATGTGTGTGATGGTGATGATGGTGATTGGGTGCCGCGGAAGGACTCGTAGTCCTCGATTAAGAACGCGCCGTTCAGGCCACGAGTGCTGTCATTAGACCACCTCCGCTTGTCTAGGTTGATCGAGCTCAGTGGGCAACATTTGGTGATAAGTGAGGCTGCGCCCTTGGATGGAATAGGACAGATCTTCCGCCGGGTGACGCAGGAGCGTACGGGCGGAGAAGACAGAAAGGCGGAGCGCATTTGTGATTCTTTGGAGGAGGGAGTATCGAGATCGTGTGCAGGAGAAGAGGAGCGGCTGGTCGCTGGTGGTGAGTGTGAGCGTTTGTTTCTGTTTTCGGTCGAGGAGGTAGCCTGGTGTTGGGGTCGAGGCATCGTGCGATGGTTGAGTGAACTGGTGAAACTGACCCCGCTGTTCATGCTGCTGCAGCGACTTGATGGGGTGGGTGTGAAAGGTACCGGAGTGAATGTGTGGGATGTTGGAGAATATGGTACTGAGGATGAGGTGATGGAACTTGTGCGAGTAGGGATGAGATCGGGTGCAGTTGGCGCCGTGGTTGTCGTTGTGGATGGCGAAGAGTCTTTCTCTTTCTCAACGATATCGAGAAAGGCGCCTGAAGAGTGCTTATGAAAGTGCTGATCAAAGGAAAGAGTGGGCGAAGATGGAGACGAAGATAAGGATGATCGCGTTGACGCGTTGTCACCGTCTTTGTTGTTATTGTAGCCGAATGTGAAGCGAACTCTGCGCTTATAAGACGAGGGTTTTGTTGGTGTCGTGGGTGTTGTGAATGTGGAATGGTATGGTGCGAACGTGGGTTTGAAAGAAGGATAAGTTATGGTGGTTGACATGACAGGAACGTGTTTTTAATATATACAATGAATGTTTCGCGAATAAAGCTTGAAGGCAAGTGAAGAAAAAAAATATACAAAAAAAAAATTGGAAAATGGGAAGGGTGAGCAGTCCTTTTTATACGAAACCTACGAATTGTTCAGGACCAGGCGAGTGGCGAATGAATTAGCCAACGGATATGGCTGATGCGATTGTGCAATTGTGTCCATGGCACACCACCAAAAAAAACACGAACCACAAAAACAAAGGCTCTCGCATCCTTGGACCACTCAGGCCCACCACTGCACGCTCCCAGCATTCCCGCTGCACGAAAACCGTTGCAACTCTAATTAGATGTGACCTAGACCATCATGAAGGCTCATTAATTCTAAAAAGGACCTTTTGTTTCCGCGGGAATTCTCCTCGGCGCAGCGTCATGGTCTATCGTCATAAGTCCAAAAGATTTCTGTTTGTTTCGATTCAACCCAGTGAGAAGTATCAAGGATATTAAAACAATCACAACAAGATGTTTCATTTACAGTCCACTGAAATGAAAAAAGACCCTTCAACCGTGCCCTTGTGTCGTGTGCCCATTGTGCAAACTGTCTTCCATGCCAACGATTCTGGACAATCGGCACAAATCCATCGAATGTGATCCGAGAACCTCTTCTTCCTCGGGAGGAGATAGTAGGACACATCTCAATGAATACCTGACCCAAGTCTAGTGGGATACTTTCCCATCTCTGACTGGTCCATGTGATACACCAAGAGTTCAATAGAGTCGATTGGATAATGTCAGCACCTCCTCTCCAACCACCTTTTCTGGACTTTGTGCTAATATTTTACCACGGCACAAATACAGCGGAAAGTGAATTGGCATCCAATGCCCCATAATATGAAGTATCCCAACTAACAGCAGCGATCGCCGTAAGAAGTATATGGGAATCAATCGGTGTGGAATTTGTCAGAAAAATTTGGAGCTTAGCCAAGCAGCTTGGCCACCCCAACCTTGAAACTGTTCCCAAGAGACTGCAGTGCTTGTTTTGTCCATAATTGGTGTTTTACGCCTCTTGGCTCCACGGAGAAGGTCAAGAATCCAATTGAAAACGAAGCGGAACAATCGATTGTTTGTTGCTGTTGTTTTTGCTGTGGCCACTGCAGAAGGAAGTAAAAAAACAAGTGATCGAGGAATGCTCTCAAAACTTATTTTTACAGGCCACCTTTTCGTCTCATCTAGTCTATGGCTCACCATGAACATCATTCTTTTCTTTTCACATACACACACCCCCGCGGAAGAAAACGTGGCCGTGGCATTTTTGACTGTGTTGTCGATCACACCTGCCAAAAAAAAAGGGCACAAGAGAAGTCGCACCTTTCCAAAAGAACGGAGAGCATCGAACAAAAGGCCCACCCCCAAAATTTATATGTTGCGAGTTGGTGCACAGCCTCGCGAATTGACTCTCGAGTGAAAGATGAACCATGCCTGAGCAAAGGAAGTTGCGGTCGAAATTCCTCGCGAAAAAGAGTCGATCAGGATTAATGAAAGATGTCATGGATATACGCAAAGTGCTTTATTTATGTACAGTAAAGTAGATCAAACAAGGGCAGAGAAAAAAGTCCTCCTGGTCCTGTTGTATCTCATTGGTTAGTGGCTGCCCCTCCTGGAAACTAACCCTGCTGGTACAGGCGCTGTTGCTGTTGCTGCTGTTGCTCCTGCTGCTGCTGCAGGATCTCTTCCTGCTTCAGCTGTTGACGATGGTGCTCCATTTGGTAAGTGCTCAGAGAGGTGTGTGTATCGTAGCGTCCCTCAGTGCCCTGGTAGCCGCCCTCGAATACATTCTGCTTCGCGTCCCGTTCCTCCAAAGCAGCAATTTCCGCAGCAGTCAAAAACCGCCCGCCAGGTCCACGTGGCCGCCGCATAGCGTGCTTGTGTCGTGACTCGTGCAGGTACTATTGTGGTATTGGAATTATGAACAAGTGAGTACAAAACTTAGGCGAGTACATTGACGATGTCTCTGTGGACTGCGAGGTAGAAAGGGAGAGAGAGAAAGCGTCCCAAGCCATGTCACATTATCATACCTTGCGACCTCGCTGGAGCAATCTGTTCTGCTCCGCTTCCAGGCTCGCTCTTGCAGCTCGTCTCTTCAAGATGCGGTGGTACTACATGAAAAGGTCAACAAAAATAATAGAATGGGGGATGGTTCAGTACTATTGCTTCGTAGCACCGGTTTGTTGCCATGGATGGCATGGATCGGCCATTTGTTAGGGCTGTCTTTTGATTCGCCAATTGTCCACTGCAAAAAAAGGCACAAAATATGATAGGCTTGCAGCAACGAGCCAATCATTCTGCCCTAGTTTTTTGTGTATGTGTTGCTCGGTCGCGTCTCGAATGGTTGACTACTTTAGTTTTGGTGGATATTAACCATGCCGTGCGGTGCGAGGTCTATGGTGCGTGCGTATTATCTTGCTGGATATTTCCATTGCAACTATTCTCAGAAGTCGGTGTTGACATTTATGCCAGTGGTTGTCATCATCTTCAGGTGCAATTCATTAGATGAAAACAATCTGTCATATACCTGTTTCGCATTCACATAGAGCGGCTCCTCCTGCTCTTCTGCTCGAGGTGCTTCCTCGGCAACCTGGCCAAGCACGTATGCCTGTGGCATCATGTGCTATAGGAGAGTCAATGGACAGACCATGTAGGGGCGAATTGGTTAAAATGATGTTTCGAGCAAAGTAATAAGAATTAAAAAAAATGATGTCTAGAGCTCAAACGAGACAACTACGGTGGCACCTACGGGATCAACAACAAGCACTCCAGCGGGGGCTGCAGCGTAGGTGGCGGGCATTTGTTCGTAGCTGTGCGAGCCCTTGTCTGCGGAGGACGAGGAAGGAGCTGGCGATGCCGAGACAGATGGCGAGGGATGCTCGTTGTGCTGGGGTGATGAGTGACTGGACGTCTGTGTCATTTTGTGTGTGGGTGGTAATGAGCAGCCCTGAGGTGTTCTGTGTGCCTTACACCTGTACGATGAATGCTATGTGTCTGCTGTGTAGTGCGGTGTGTTGTGCTGTGGTGTGTCGATGGCAGAGGATGATGAAGCGAATGAATGAATGACGAACAACAAAGCAGAAGCGAGCGAGAGGATATGTGAGAGCGATATCCCGCTTTGACAGACACAGACTCGCAGACACAGACACAGACACAGACGAACCACACGGCCAAAAGGGGAAAATTTTGTCTTTTATGCCCTCATCCATGTCCTCCCAGTGGATGCAGAGCGAAGGAAGAAGAACGTGTCGCCATGGAGACTTGTTTTCTACCTGCCTATGAAGAAGAACGTTGTCGCCATGGAGACTTGTTTTCTACCTGCCTATGAAGCTATGAGAACGAGGATGAGGTGCGCCTGTGGCTGGTACATTCGGACAGGACGGAGTAAAGAAGCAGTGCTGGCCTGGGTGGATCCATATCTGGCTGCTCCATCTTTGTGGCGTTTCTTTTTTTTTTTTTTTTTTTTTTTTTGTGGTTCCGCAGACAGACAGACAGATAGTTGGACACAGACTGGCAGGCGATTGCGTCTCTGCAATCTCGATCCACCAAGTTCCAGCCTGGGCTTGGGGCCTTTGCGAACTGCAGCGACAAAAATAATGTTTTCCCGTAAAGGGTGCGGAAACTCAAATACACAAACAAGAAATGAAAAGGAAAATATATAAAAAAAAGACCCCGCCCACTGTGCATTTGCTTCCACGCATTGATGCATTTGTGTTTCGTCACAGCGCTGGCATGTCTTGTAGATGCATGCTGTCTGTCTGTCTGTCTGTCTGAGTCTGGCATCGAAACCACAAGATAAGCATGCTATTGCTGGCAAGGGGACATTGTTGCTCCAGGGACATGTGTCTTGACAGGAAGATTTGAACAATGATGCAAAAGGGACTCGACATTGGCGTGCTTTCAAGATATTACACTTTCCTGGCATTTTTTCTTGTCTGTTTGTTCGACCAAATGCAGGGCTACACATCCAGTGAGGTCAGCAAGCGTTGTCTTTGTTGTTTTTTCTGTTTCTGCTTGCATGCGGACAATCGACAAACAAAAGCTGCCGTTAATACTTACAAAGGAGTTGTTTGTTGGGTAGCTGTCGATTGTGGATGTTTGTTTGTACAATACGCTCTGGATATGCTACTTTTAGCAACGCCCTCGCCCTTTGTGCACATGAAGATCCTTGACGGCTGTGCTCCCTTGGCCAAGCGCAAGAAGAAAGAGAACGCACAAGGTGGGCGTTGTTTTGGACTGGTACTTGTGCCCTTTGCTCACCTGGAGTTGGTTCGAGACCGTGCCCGCCTCTTGATGAAGCAAAGGATGTTGGCTAAGGATTCCATGCGCGCCATGGGGATATGGACGAGCGTTTAGTTACATAGTACAACCAAGAATGTTGGCTGACCTTCTCAAGAACAACCACCAAGAAAAAGAAGAAAAGTTAGAATCAGCACCTCATGACGCCATGACGCCAAGGTGCCATGTCTGTCATCGAAACTCAAAAGTCGTACTTGGGTCTCTCGGAAGGGTTATGCATGGCATGGCATGTTCCAACTGGAATGGTGCAGCAGGTCTCACCATCCAAGGATGCGAATGAAAAAGAAACCAAAAAAATGCGCTTTTCGTTTTACGCCAGTCTAGTTTGTCTGAATTCAGTCCCCTTGTCTCGTCCTATCTTCCACCACGTCCTTCTCCCCATCCATCCATCCTCTTCCCTACCTTCTCCTTTGTTCTTCTCGATTTTCCCCGAGTCCTTGATTTCCCTGACAGTCTGTCCTTGATCCATCCCCTTGCCTCGTTCACGCGTGTGTCTGTGTGGAGGAGTTTTGGACGAGGTTGGGATGGTTGATGAGATCGATAGACGCCTTCCGAGCCCTTCGCAGTAATGTGTGTGTGTGGGAGATGGTGATGGCTGATTTGGAGTTGACATCTCTGGGGTGGTTTTTGTGCAGTTGGAGCTCTCGAGTCGCAAAATTCTCTGCTCAACCTACGCTCCCATCCTAGCCTCCATCTCGCATCCTTTTTTTTTTTGTCTTTTCGCGCACACAATCAAAACGAAGACATGCTTGATCTCGGTTACATTGGGACCTCCTTGTACATACTTTGGATCTATCTATCATCTTTCTCCGCGTTGCTTTTTTCTCTTTTTTTGTCTTTTGTTGATGATGTCTGTGTACGTGTGCATGCGCGCTGGCTTTGCCCTTGACCCTCTTGTCAACAACTACTGGCGAGATGGCAGGATGGAGACCATGAAGAAAAAGTAGGGAGGCAGAGGGAAGGGAGGGAAGAGAGAGAAGAGAGGGGGAGAGGGAGAGGGAGGAGACGGACGACAGAGAGACGAGGGACGGAGGAGAGAGAGGATTGTGCATTTCGTTCTTTGGTTCTTTCTTCCATTCGCGAATAACGGTCAAACCACTTCTCTTGCTTTGTTGTTCACCCCAATGACCACTTTGGGGTCGATCGGCCCTTTCTGGTTTTGTTGTTGCAGTGGCTGTTGTTGTGTCGACATGTCTACTCGCTTCGGCCTACATGCCTGCCTGCATCCCCCCATCTATCCCCATGTACCCTCGTTATGCTCGTATCCCCTTTGCTCCTCCGTCTCCCACAACACACGGCACTGTCTCGTCCTCCTTTAGCCATTGATTCCCGCAACATGGGCCAATCATGTATTTAAAATAAATAAATAGAACCGTTTTTTTCCTTCTCATTAACAAGGTATTGTACACTGTGCAGTACGAGATACATGCATCACATCGGCACCCGCTTCAACTAAACCACTCACTCCGTCCATCAGAGAGAGAGTATTCAGCCCCATTCAATTGGCCCTCAATCCAACTGTGTCCTCTCGACTTCGCTGTCCTTGCTCTTCACCATTCTTCTCCTCCTCTTCCTCTTCTTTCTTTCCTTCCTCTTCTTCCTTCCCTTCCTCTCGCTGTTCTTCTTGGTCATTTAGCAGGCCCAATTGGTCTTGATTTTCGTTCTCCTCTCCCCATCTCCCCATCCTCCCACTGTCCATCCTCCTCTTATCCACTCCACTTGCTTTCTCTATCCTCCCTGCACCATTGACCAAAAGACACAATAATTGCATTTTGATAGTCAGCTCAAATATCATTATTTTATTTTTTCGACGAGATCATCTTATTCTGTGGTTTTCCCTTCACCCATCACTCATTTCTCATTCAGTCCATCGCAATCATTCACCACTGTTCATTTGAGTGCGCTGATCAGCCATCACCATCCTCTCTTTTTCTTTTTGGTCGGCTCAGCCCTACTCTCCTCTCCACTCACTCCTCTCTCTCCCTCTCCACTCACTCCTCTCTCCTCTCTCCTCTCCCTCTCTGCTATCCTCCCTCCCCTTGGACCATCTCTACATGGCTGTTGTGGCAATCCCTCTAGGTTCTCCACTAAACCAGTAACACCCAAACCACATCTTCACCCCTTACTCTCTCGTTCTCATTCTCGTTCTCGTTCTCGTTCTCGTCTCTTTTTTTTTTCGCTTTTCCTCCTGTTCTTTTTTTGGACACGCAAGCATAGTCATCCTCTTTGACGACGAATAGCCTGGGTGTCAGAGTTCTCGACAAAGATGTCAAAGTCGGTGGCCAACCGACTGAACTACCATGCCTGCGCCCCGCTGACCGAGGCAAATCTGTACAAGTTCACTGTCCAGGTACGGGAGAATCGAAAAATTTACAGACAAAAATAATCCCGATCTACGCAAGAACCCTATCCATAATTACTGTGCACAGCGCCATTTTTAGTAGAACCTTGGTCTCCCTCTCCTCCCTTCCATCCGATCGAGAAAAAAAACCGCAATCACTGTTTCTCGCATTGGATCGACACCACGCTCCTATCCGATCCAGAACCAACACTCACCCCACCCTCAGCCCCGACCCCAACCCTCAACTCCTGCCTCACTGTTACTTGCGACTTACCCCTCTCCTCCCCGCACGGCGCCGCACATTCCTACTAACATTCACTGCCTTTTTTTTTTTTTTTTTTTTTTCTCTTCTTGCTATCCTGCTGGACAAGTAGAGCCCACCCACGAGAGACGCAAAGCTGAAGCACATCCTTGTCTACGTCGAGCTTCAGCGGGAGCTCATTGCTCTGGAGGAAGAGTTGTACAGGAACGTAGCCGAAAAGGGCATCTGGCACACGAAGCAGAGCAGTAACAGCACCCTGCACCCAACCCGATCTGACCTGACCATCGAGCCACGCAGTGCCCAGACATGGCAGCAGCACGACCACGCTCCCCGCTCCCCCACCCCTCCTCATCGTCACCCACAACTACACAACTCTGGAGCATCCCCCATGTACCATCGCAACTCTGTACCATTGTCAAACCACAATCAAGAATCCGACAACAGATCGCCGTCGCCTAAGCGGTCGCAACACCTTCACCAGCCATCTAACCCCCAATCCAACTACCACTACCAGCGGCTACAAACCCCATCGCCTCGGGATCGTGACCATGTCCCTGACGGTCTGGACCCAGCTATGGCGCTTCCTCGAGCTTTGCCCAAGAGTGCCAACTACCGCGACCAGTCACGCCGCGACTCGTTTTACTCTGGGATTGGCAGTGGCCCAGACTTGAATGACTGGCGGCATCTGGAGGAACTCGATCCAGATAGCTTGGCCGGCATCCAGATCTATACCGATACGGACCTGGCTAAGGCACCAGTCAACAAGTACCCCATATACGAGTATACCCCAAAGCAGTACCCTCCTCAGCACCACAGACACCAACCATCATTACAGTCGGAGGAGTGGAAGCAAGAGCAGCATCAACAGCAGTTGCAGCAGCAAACCATCTTTAGGCAGTTGCAGTGTCAGGATGACGACGACCTGCGTAGCCCTATTGACAATGATGGATCAAGACATCGGCGCCAAGCGTCCTCAACCCTTCACCAGAACTCGCTTCATCATAATCAAACATCTATTACAACGAGTATGAATCAACAACAAGCAGGATCAGCGCTTGCGCGTCAAGACTCTCTCTCGGCTACGGCCAAAAAAGCAGGGCGCTTTTCCCGGTTTTCGTTCCTGACTCGACGTAAGAACCAGCGACATGAAAGTGTACCTGTCCAACGCAAGGAACCTTGGACCAACAACAACAACAACAACAATAATAATAATAATAATAGTAACAACAACAACAACAACAACAACAACAACAACAACAACAACAGCAACAGCAACAGCAACAGCAACAACAACAACAACACATCTACCAAAGCCACTGGCAGGACTCACCACGAGATCAGCTTCCATGACGACAACCCAAAGTTTCACTCTCTGAACCATCGCTCGGGTGGGCAACTTGCGGCAGCATTACCGGCTCGACTAGAGAATCGTGGAGATGGTGTGGAGGTTATGACCGGAGGTGGTGGATACACACCAGAGCTGGACAACCAACTTCCATCGGCACCTACACTCAAGCCTAAGAGCAAGGTCAGACAAATGCTAAAGGACATGTTTGGAAAGTCGTCGTCAACGTCCAACTTTGGACAGTCAAAGAAGAAGGCACAACAACCCTACCGTGACATTACTTTGCCTTCAACAGCGTTGGCCAACCAAGAACTTCTTCAGCATCGTCATCTTCAGCAACATCACCATTCACAGGGTCGCCCATTGTCGCCTTCAGATTCTTCCAGCCCCCACCCATACTCAAACCATGCCTACCAGCCATATCCAAGCTATCAACAACAGCAGCCACTCCGAAGCCCTGCCACTCCAGTCTCCAGATCGGGCACTCCGCCTTCCAACTACCCAAGCCGAGCCCGCGAGAGCTTGGTGGACCCTGCACACGTTCAACAATTTGCTTCTTCTTTACACCAAAAGTCAGAGTTGGGGGAATCCGAGCATGACATGGATAACGATTCAGGTGTGGTGGCCAAGGATTCCAGTCGAAGAGCCGTCCATCCACCATTCTCGAAGCCGTCGACTTCGTTGAACCCACCTCCAGCCGCACTGATGCTCCGACACTCGATCAACAACCTGGCCACACATGCTCGTGAAAATAACGAAGAAGGTATTCAAGGCGAAGCGACGACGGCCAAGGCCGCTACAGCCACCGTTTTTGTTGCCACAAAGGCCTCCGATGAAGCGAACGAGACAGGACCTGGCGTTGATCCAGGAAGCGCCGGTGGCCGACTTAAGACCAGGCGGTCGTCGCAGCTGCTGCCAGCTCAGGAGTACGTTGTTGACGCATTGGCCCAAAGAAACTACAACACTGTTCGGGATAGTGCGAATACGGGTCAGAGCCAACAAGGACAAGATGGCTACAGGCACCTGTTCCCGTCCTATGACAATGGCCCGACAATGATGGCACCAGTCCAGATGGCAGATCTTGAGGGTCTCAAACGGCAGAGCCTCCCTCCCTCGCAAGCGCCCCCTCATCATATTCAGAGCGGGATGGTCCAGGTTCCCGTCGAGTCCCTCTATGCTTGAATAAATTGTATATATTTATTTTTGCTTATTTACTTTGGGAAATAATGACGAGTTGGAGATGATGGAGGGGATGCAATGATTATCTGGAGATGTGTAGTACGCAGAGTGAGTGAAAATGAAAACAATAAGACTTTCACGGGGGAGGGGGGGGGATGCCGTGGGAGAACGTGAAGATATGAGAACAACAAAAATGATGTATCTATGCAATAGTAAATATCGAAATGCAATGAAAAAAAAAAGAATAAGCTACTTTAGAAAAAGGCCAAAACGGCACCCATCGCCAACGCAGCCCAGACCCCCTGGATCATCGGGAGTGCCATTGCACTACTCAAGGCACTGGTATTGACTTCCGCATCCGACTTGCCGCCATGGGGTCGGTGCAAGGGCCGCTTGACACGGTCCGACGCGCCTGGCTGGACCTTGAACCCGAGCTGGGCTTCCAGTCCCGCCACGCGCTGCTCGATCCAGAGCTTGATCCCCAGGTTCATGTTCTTGACTGGACCAGCAATGCTTTCATGAAAGTCCTTCTCTGTCCAGCCATTCGTCTTGCCCGGGTAATTCGCTCGCTTCGCATTCAGTGAATCGTCCCAGGCGACATCCCAGGCCAGCATGCGCTCGTACGCCTCCAGTCGCGGGAACAGTCCCTCTGGCTTGAACGCCCACCCGACCGTCTCGCGCAAGATCTGTTCGAACCGCGCGTTAATATCCTTATTGGCCAGGATGAGCTTGGTGATCATGGGCCGGTCATGTTCGTCAAAGTTGGCATAGGCCTGGTAGGTGGTCAGGATGTCGGTCGGGTCACCGTCCCCAAAGGTGCCATCGAAATCGGTCGAGATCCACTGCCAACGGCCCTTGTTGGCCCCCTCGCCCAGCGTGGGGTTGAAGTAGATAAAGTAGTTGGAGCCCGAGTACCAGTACGCGTCCCAGGAGCCGGCCAGGTACTCCATTGCCATGTTGCGCAGGAACCCGTCGAGGTCCAGGCGAGCGTTCCAGTAGTTGATGGCACTGGTGCTGTCCACGTTAAAATCGGCCAGGTCTTTCATGAACTGGAGGAGCTGGGTCATGGGGGCCTCAGCCGGGTTGGCGCCAAGGTTCTTCATCTTGTAGACGTCCTTGGGGTAGTCGGTAGCGGCTGGGCCAAGGTACCGCAGATCGGCCTGGTCTTCGACGACGGGAGCTAAATACACAAAGATGAAATAAAGGAGTTGATTTACACATGAAATTAGTATTTCCAAGGGAAAAGAAAAAAAAATACAGCGTGAAGACACCGGAATGCATACCATTCATTTGCCAGAGCGATCCACGCTCCAAGATCTGGCCATTATGTACAGTCTGCTTCAGGAACGATTTAGAAATATCGTCTACCATTAGGTACAGGCCCTGAGGCTTCGAGTTTACGTACAACCTGACCCACGCGCCCTGCTGGGTTGGCACACCCATGACATTCAACATGTCAATATACAGCTTTTCACGGATCAAGGTCGGGTCTGAAGACTCGCTTCTCAGCTTGATCGATGGCCGACTGAAAAAGCTCTGGTTGTATGCGGTATCAAACTCGAGCTTGAACGCCATCTTGTTAAACTCCATCGAACTTTTCCCTGACAGCCCCAGTGTCACATTGTCGACATTGTGCACCACCTTGGCGTTGATATACCGCACATTCGCCTTAATCGGGTGTGCCTCCATGGGCGCCTGCAGCATCGCATCAAACTGGCCTGCATCTGTCGTCAAGTGGAACGTGGCGATCTGTTCGTCGTCAAAGGCCTTAGAGTCAGACATGGCCCAAGGATCGTACACCAAGGGGACGTTCGGCAGACGAGTCTTGGTCACAGGCCGCTCAAAGAATTCGTTACGGGTATGGGCATCTGTCAGGTCTTCAAACTTGCGGACAAAGGTTTCTTCAAGGACGGGTGCGCCTGCGCCATCGAGCTTGACGTATTTGTACTCGGAAGCAGTAGTGGCACCGGCAACAATGCCCGTCCACAGTGGGAATGTCAGGGTGGAGGTGGTGAGCTTTGTGATCTGACCATTAATAGAGACACCAAAAGCGCCAGTCTCTGTGTCGGGGTAACCGATTACGTTGTATGTCACTGTTTATGGTGGAGAGGGTATGATTGATAAAAAAAAAAGGGAAGAAGGATTAGGGTGGGCACTATTACCTCAAAGCCATTCAAGGTGGATGTGTCAAATCGAGTTGGGAGCATTTATGCCTCGGTAGAGGGTGATGTTTCGTTTACCATCTGCTAGTGTGGTTGATGCGAAGATGGCGAGGCTTAAGAAAAGCCGTTTCATTGTGCTTGTGAGGTTGATATAAGAATGATGGAGGTTGTGGTTTGGGGTGACGGGGTTGTGGAAATGCGGAGATGGATAGGTGGATAGGTGGATGGATGATGGATGTGTGCAAGTACGAAGGTGGAGATATACGAACGACTGCAAGGTGAAAGAAGAAGAGAGAAAAATGTGATTGAGTGAAGAGGTGGAAGGTCTTGTGGGATGCGGATACTTTTTTTTTCTTTGTCGTTCTTTGCTGCAACTACGTGAACATCACACGACAGATATGCATGGTACAATAATGCAATGGAGGCAAAGATATGAGAAGAACGAGAGAGGATGAGAGAGAGAGAGAGGAAGAAGAGTGGGCGGAAGTGCCGAATGTGAACAGAAGAGAACAACGACGAGGTGGAACTCCAACATTTGTTAAGCCAAAATGGAGGTTTGGACGCCTGGTGCCAAGCAGGCTTTGATTCATGACTCCGTCAATGGCCATGTCCATCTCTTTCTCTCCCATGGTTGCTCACAACAGCGTTAATGTCCACAAGCACTTACTTGTTCTTTTCAGCAAGAAAGGTTCGCCGCTTTTCTTCCAGGACGAAGGCTGCTTGGTGTTTGTGCTAAGGGCAATAGCACTGTCAGGAGGTGCCATCTATTATTTTATTGTCATTTGTAGACAAACGATCGTTGTGAGCTACAGTTCCTCGCTATTCAACATGGCACACAATATCCTGCAATATTATTTTTTTAGGAGGGGAAGACGACGAGATGCTTACTTGGCCTTAAATGGAATAGTCAGGAGTACTCAATCATGCTTTTTTGTATGGGTGGCGTGCCCAAGATGAGTTTCCTGGTCCTGGTCCTGGTCCTGGTGCCGGTGCTGTGGTCCAGATGACTTCTCTTTCTTACATGCTCATATTTCTCCTCGGCCGTTCAAAAAGGAGATGGGTTTCGACAGATGCACCAAAGCACACAAGTATGTCTCAGGAGGCGCTCATCTTTCTTTCTCCCTTTTCGCACTTCACGGGAATCCTACTCGCACACGACAACACCGCACCTACAAAGCAAAGGGACACCTTCACACATCGCAATTGTGGCCAATTCCCAGGAAAGAGGCACGAAAACACTGGGGGTTTTTTTTGGCTGTTTGTTGTTTGTTGAGAATAAGAAGAATAAAGAAACAATCATGTAGTAGATGGATTATATAGGGTCAGAGAGCCTTTTATAATCATACCAAGTTGAATAATGAAAAAGGATTATCATCATAAATGAAAAAATGTTTGTGCACTTTGTAAGTGACACATACAGATATAGAATCCTCTACTAATGAATGTAAAGATCCACTCTGGGCCACGGGCTGGACGCCCTTTTATACAGCAGCGACAGCAGGGCGTGACCGCGTTTGTTGGGTATCAGAAAATGCAAGTCCGCAACTCCATGGGGAGTGACAAGTCTTTTGTGAAAAAATAAATTGGCCGTTGGACTGCTATCCTGTTGCTCTGGCTCCCCATGCCCCTCTTCCTCCTAGATCCCCCCACCCCTTCCGTTCTATCACGGCCGCGACAGGACAGATCACTCACTCACCATGCAACGGTCTAACGCCATAGCCAGTGCGCGGTGCGGTTTGATAATATCAAGTACGAGCTTCGATCTCAAAAGCAAAACAGATCCAAACAGAAACATATATCTCCTTGCTGGATCGATCGAATCAAAGGAGAGACGCTCTCACCAGGGTAT
This sequence comes from Podila verticillata NRRL 6337, assembly GCA_000739165.1. Taxonomy (NCBI): domain Eukaryota; kingdom Fungi; phylum Mortierellomycota; class Mortierellomycetes; order Mortierellales; family Mortierellaceae; genus Podila; species Podila verticillata. The sequence goes on along the minus strand of KN042432.1, from coordinate 113,769 downwards.
CACTATATTTCGTCGCTGTCTGGGATCAAGTGGAATCAGATGGAAAAAACAATCAAATCATATTTTCGCTTGTCAATTCTAGGCTCTGTATAAAAATTTCTACATCTCCAAAACCATAACAACGGCTTCATCGCCGTATCCGTGGATCCGCTGCCAGATCGAGGCCAGCGCACCGCGCGCTCGTGCAACCATGTCTCCCTTCTCAAACTCTCGAGAGTAGTGGTGGCGGCTCAAGTGTGGGTGCGCCTCATGGCGATGGTGGTGGCCGTAGGCACTCAAGGGCTTTTCAAGATCGGCAACTCCCAGGGGCTCCTCCACAACCTCGACCTCCTTCATCCAGCTCTCGCCGTCTCGATCTTGGCTATCGCTTCTGGCGGCCGCGAGGCTGCATCCGTCCATGACCTTGACGCCCGTGTTTTCGGGGTCCAGGTAGGTCACCAACCGGTCCTTGATCTTGGGTGGCACCTGGAACGAGGCATGAATGCCACCATAGACATCATACCCGTTGCGATTCCAACAGCTGGCAGAGCCACCATGGAGCTGGCCAACAATACGCTTGTCGGCGTCAAACAACGGTGAGCCACTGGAACCAGGCTCGGTGGTGCCTTGGTCCCAGCGCGGGATCTGCCAGTGGTAGTACTCTTCTGGGCTGCACTCGCTCCAGCAGGCCTTGGGCAGAGAGCCGTTGAAGAAGAACGAGATCTTTTTCGAGTCACCCGAGGGGTGGTGGATGCCAACGATGGGCAGCAAGTTATCGCGGTCGGCTGGCGGTTGTGGGAGTGGGTCGTCGACGTTGTGGGTCTTGGAGCGAGGGGTTCGCCAGGGGGACAAGGATTCGTCGCGAGATGCGCCATAAAGAGGATGGGAAGGTCCCTCCTCAATACGCTGACGGCTCGTGGGTGCAAGGGACATGGCCGACCATCCAGCCAAGTACAGGTCATAGGCGTCTGGGATGGTCTCGGTAATCTCGTAGAGGGTAAAGTCGCTGAGGGCATAGCCAGCCAGTAAAACAAGGCCCTGGACCGTGTCGTGCTCGTTCACAACTTCACCGGATCCGCCGCACTGGAGCTTCTCATGGTTGAACATGACCACATGAGAGCTCGTGTCCTTGAATCCCGCGCAGTGGTTGGCCTGAGGATTACGAAAGAAGATGTAAAAGCGAAAGAGAAAAAAGGTAGACGGGTCAGTGGGTGTGCGGTAAGTTATTTTTACGAACGAGTGTAAGAAAAAATGATGCAAACATGGCGCTTTTTTTCTTACAGTCAAGAACAACTGTCGGCCATCTTGGCGCACATTGTTGACCAGGGCACCCGTGCAGTACTTTTGGTTGTAGTCAGTGAGGATCACACCCACACTCCTACTCTGGTCGTGGAACTCTTTTAGGTAGCATGCGACGTCGACGTTGCACTTGCCAGACATCGCACGCGGGATGTTGCTGTCGTCATCCTCGTCATCCAGTCGATCGTTCTCGTTAAAGATGTCATCAAGGAGAGCAGAGGGAGAGGACAATGACGCACTCTGGTCGACAAACGACCGCTTGCCGTTTCGTGCTCGGTGGCGCTCGCCAGGGAATCTTGGCCGGATGGATCCGTCGCGCTGACGGAAGCCTCTTGCGGTCGAGTCCGAAGATGCAGCTAGGAGCATGGGCTTGTACCCGTGGATAACATGGCTTAGCTGGATCCTTGGCTTCGCAACTTGGAGAATTGAGCGAGGAGTGTAGTACTCGAGCAGAATCTTGTCGCCAGACACGGGCGCCGTGGCAAAGACTCGGTCGGCCTTGTTGTTGACTTGGGCTGTGAATGCGCCCAGCAGGGTCTTCTTGCCCGAGACGTAGAATTCGGTGCCATCGGGAAGCTCGAAATCTGAAAAGATCAAGTTGAGCGAGAGGGCTGAGCGGGAGTGGATCTCGAGCTGCCAGACCATGATCTCGTCGTCGTCGTCGACTTGAGCTTGACCTTGGACTCTCTGGAGGTCACGCAGCGAGACCCACCGACCGGCTGAGAGGGTTGAGTGGTCCATAAATGAGCTAGCCATTTCAACAGCATGCCCAAACTGGTAGATGCCTTCGGCCTCTTCGGTGAGCTGTTTCAGGCGCTGTTCTTGGTCGAGCAGCTGTGCGTTGTCGAGGTGCGGAAGTTGGAGGACTGGCAGGGGGTTTGAAAACATATTCAGGGCAAGGGACGGGGAGCCGGCATAGTTGGCTGCATATCGACCGGGAACCGAGACTTGGGCTTGGGCAAGGTTGTTGTGGTGCCCTGATCCTGTGAGGAGGACCAATGCCGTGGAGACGAGCAGTGCCGCCGAAATGCGCATTGTTGTGGGTCGTGTGTGGTGTGTCCGTGTGTCAAGGATGAGATGTGGGAGTGCACTGGTCGCCTGAGATCGTCAATGCAAGGGCCGAATAGAGTGTATTAGGTGAAAGGAGTGAAGTTTGGAGGGAAAAAAGGAAGCGATGGAGGAAACAGAAGAAAAAGCTGTCGATGATGAGAGGTGGCAAGCAAGAAGAAAACAAAACAAAACAAAAAAAGAGAACTGGACGAGAAGAACGACGTCCTTTATCAATGCCGTTTTCCGTGGTGCTTATGGGTGCAACTTTGAGTTGCGAGCTACAAGCTCATTGCACAGTACAGGACCAGGACGAGGCTATGATTCTTAGGCACCCATGACTTATCGTTGAGTGATTGTGGTACTGTCTATACACATGGTAATCTAATGCACCTCGGAAATGGATGAACCGTCCACGAATCAATTCCACCCGATATTGCGACTCCCCTTTCTTCCTTGTCTTCGTCGTGTTCTTCTTCTTCGTCGTGCTACTTCCCTCCATCCCTCCTTCCTTCCTTCGTCGTTGTCGTTTTCCTTTCCTTTTTGGCTTCTTCTAGCCCCCCGCAAAAGCTGCACTCCAGTCCAGATGTTTGCCTTGTGCGGGTTCGTTCTCCAATTCCGTGCACAGGGAGGCGTGAGTCCACCCTATCTTCTTTCTTCTGTGCCCTCTCCCATGTTGCCCCCCACTTGGCATTTTGAGCGTAGTCGACTCGAAGGTTCCCTTCATAGAAAGCAGTCGAGGAAGAGGAGGGAAACACGAAAGAAGTCCAAGCTCGCTCCTGTTGAAATGACCCCTGGACACCCAAACCTACACTGTCTTTTGTGCCTTCGTTTGAAAAGACGCAAGGGAGGACGACGGGGGGCAGGGAGAAGAGGGGAGAAGGAGGAGGAGGGGAGCGAGGGAACACAAAGACGAACAAAAAAAAAAGCACAAAGGGCAATGGCGCACATGTGCGCGTGTGTGTGCATGCACATCGATGTCAGAGAGTAGCCCTTTGTGACGCTCTGGCTACACAATTGCATGCCAAAGTCTATGACATCGGGTGGATTTACGAACACATGGGTCATGATTTTCTTGGCGGTGGATGGGATGTCACCTAGAGAATGTTACTCATATTTCGCTCATCGTCGTTGGTCCTTTGATTCTGTTCACTGTCTTTTTTACGTGGAGTGACGAAGGAGGGACGACACATACATGGGCACGACCAAAATGAAAACAGGGAGGACGGAGGACGAGAATGAGAAACGAGCGAGTGGGGGTATCTGTCACCTGTCCTCGTTCTTTTTTCTTCCATGAAATCTACTTTTTCTCATCCTTTTTTGCCTTGCCCTGTCATGTCTTGTTCATCTTAATCCAACGAGCAGACGACACACACGCGAACATACACACAGAACAGTATATTAAAAAAGATAACTTTGTTGTTCGTTAGCTTTGCGCCCACCGGGTCGTGTGTCCTCTATCAACAAACCCAAGTTCAATAGGAAAAAAAAAAAAAGAAAGAAGGGGCGTTCAAAATTTTGAAATCTTCCTCTGGACCATTGGTGCAAAGCATCATCGACTAAAACTTTTTTTTTTTAACGTCGACGACGTAGCAACCATTGTGACCTACAGCTCGTGTCAAGAAGAAAAAAAAAAGGTCTACCAAACCTTGAAGTACCACAAACTAGTTACATGCCATGCCATGCCTACATTTCAGCGGGTATTTGTATTTCTAAGAGACACAAGTACAACATGATAACTGAAGTATTTTTTTTTTTTTTTTTTTTTTTTTTTGATTATGCATGCATCAGACTTGCATGGGTTGCGTGGGGTTATGATGCGCAACCTATCATTCAGTTCACTTTAGGCAATTGAGTAACGAAAACGGAAACGGAAAAGAAGACAAGGCAAAAAAAAAAAGCTCATCTTTCTTTTGCTTGCAAGTGTATTTTCTCTAATCTGCCCAAAAGGGCCTTTTTTTTTTTTTTTTTTTTTTTTTTTTTTTTTTTTAGGGCAAAAAATGACCATATGTTTGTCAACATCAAGGATAGAAGTCTACATAGGGGGCCCAGAAACGCGCAAGGAGGGGTATAAGAGATGTTGGGTGAGCGAGGATGGGTCTTTGTCAAACAAATAAGGGCGGATCAAAACCCTTAGAACGTCATCTGAGCTGAGCGCGCCTTGCCCATTGGGTACACCACCAGCGCCGAGGCAAACAATCCGACACTGATCGCAATCGCAGAGATGACCATCTGCAGAGCCAGATTCACTCCACCAGCCATGTCGTCCGTGAACAGTGCCACTCCAGTCTTGAGTCCGATACTTCCTGGAACAAGGAAGAATACTGCACAGACCACTGCCTGGAAGGTGAGTTGGTGCGTAGCGCGTTGGTACAAGTTACCGAAAAAGCCGATCGCAAAAGATGCTAATGCTGAAGAAACCTCGGGTTTGGCTTCTGCATAGGTAGATGTCGTGAAGTTGACAGTGTAGCCGACAATCGACAAGATAGTTGCCAAGATCCACTGCCGCGGGTGTGCCTTGAGCCAGACATTAAGCGAGATGGCAAAGAGGGGCACAAAAAGGATATTCCACTTGGCATCCAGAGTGGTGGGGCAATCGCCAGTAGTGTTGGGATCGCTGGTAGCGTCGGGATCGCCATTGTGGTCGATGAGTAGCCAGAGCGACGACCCAATGGTCAGACCATAACTGAGGAGGAGCGAAAAGATGATGGCATAGAACAGACGGACTGATCCCGAAATCATGTGACGTGAGCTCAGCTCAAGGATCGAGCATGTGATGGTGTATCCCGGCAGTAGCATCACGATGCCCGCAAATTTGACTGAACTGCGACAAACATAAACGTGCAGGGCCTCGGAAATAAAGGCCACGACAACAGACATGGTGATTTCGCAAATATGTGCATAGCTGGGCACCTTCTCCGACAGCCAGGACATTAGGCCTACAGCACCACCAAGCAAGAATGCCACGCCAGCATCCACCCATCCTCCCTTGAAGAACATGGGTGCAGTACAAAAGGATGCGACGGCATACGACAGCAGATTCGCCCAGCGTGGGATGACGTCTTTCTCTGTGTTGATAGCATCCAGCTTCATGATCGCCTCTTCCACGGGCATGGACGAGTGTGTGACCATCTTGAGAATCTGATGCACCTGCGCAAACTTGTACATGTCCAATCCTGCCGAGACCTTGAGCAAGTGTGTTTCCGAAGTATGGGTCTCGTAATCCGTGAACGCCACAATCATGACGTTGGGTAAGTAGACACACTGCAGGTTCAGCTCTAGTGTGCGGGCCGTGTGGTCGACGGCATCCTCCAGACGATGCGAGGGTGCCCCAAACTTGATCATGGCACGTGCAAGTCGCAGAACATAGTCCTGTCGCTGCAGAATATCAGCCACCGCAAATGTGATCCGCATCTTTTCCTCGGACGAGAGTGTGCCCATGATCGACTCGGGTGAAAGGGTCGTGGTGTCATACGAAAACGAGCCGCGGGGTGAGCCGTTGGGCGAGACATAGGGCGAGTGTCCTGCAGGGAAAGCGCCTGCAAAGCCCTCAAACTGGAACGAGTTGCGGTGGTTTCCGCTGGTATTGTTGCGATTGTTAGTGGTCGTGAGGGTGCCCATGCCTGTGGTTGATCCCATTGGAGTAACTGGCAGAGGTGGGTAGGTGCCAAAGACTGATTTGTTGGTGAGCGAAGTGACCGAGTTGTTGGCCGATCGAGAGTACAACTTGGGTCGTTTCTTTTTCTCCTTTTGCGCTTTTGGTCCTGGTGGCGTAATGCGGTGCTGCTAGTGCATTATTGAGTTAGAGAAATGCGATTAGTCTACCATGATAGCTAGGAGCAATGCACAAAGGTGCTATATAGTTTCATTCCCATCCTTGCAGATCCAATGTGTTTTCTTTCCCAGCTCTGATAACAGTAGCTCCCCCTTGGTGTTAAACAGGAATGAGCAAGTCTCACAGGAACATTTCTTATTTTTGTCACTCGTTTCCCCCCCCCCCCCAATTTATCCAGCTGCATCCATTCCCTTAGCTGCTGTGCTCGAAAAACATCTGTGCCATTTTCAAATCGACATCAGGCTTACCTTGGGTTGGCGAACATTACCCTGAAGCTTCAACAAGTTACTCAGCACTCCAGCCTTGCTGGGTTGACGAGAGATGTCGTCCATGGCATACCGTTGCTCATGTCCTAGTTTGTTCGGACTGTCACGGTTGAACAAACGTGAGATCCGGTTCGACCGCTTCTTCTCCTTGAGTCGCTGTTCCTTATCTGACAGTTCCAGTCCTCCAAGCGAGATGTCGGAGCCCGAGATTCCGTGAGTGACGGTTGCTGTGGCCTTTTCGGGGTCCAGGCTTTGGCCAGACAGGACCTTCGGGGTTAGCGACACACCCTTGTTGTTTCCTCCGGTCGACAGTCCTGGTGCCGATGATCGCTTAGTGTCTGTTTTGGATCCTTTCATTACAATAGGGCCATCGGTGTCGTCGTCGTCGTCGTCTTCATCTTCCATCGACACTCTGGGGCGGGTATCCTCTCCCTGGAGTTCCTTCTCAATCAAGTTGGAAAGAGCCTTCTGGAGGTTCATGACGTGCTCCTCGGTCGAGTGCGATCCACCAGGGGTCGTCACTGTGATCTCCGGCTCGTCAATAGCTAAGTGGCCAGTCGAGTACGATCGGCGTGCTGCAGGAGGTGCCAGGGTATTATTGTTACTATTAGATGGGACAATGATGGAGATGTTGGGGCGTTGTAGTGTAGTAGTAGAGTTCGAGGCGGATCCGGAGGAGTAGATGTGTGAGGCTCGCTTGGAGGCGGCATTAAGGTAGTAGTTTCGCAGGCCGTTCGGAGGAGTGCCCGGTGGAGAGCTTGGAGCACTGCTTGCTCCCAGTCTCGAGTTGTTAGAGCCGAAGTTTCCTTTGTAGATACTGTTGTTGCTCGAATAAGTGCCTGTCATTCGACTGGGCACTGGTGGATTGTATCTGGAGGTCGAAGGTACGGCGTTTTTTGTTGACAACGGGAGGGTGGAGTTGGATGGCGAGGCTCGCAGCTGGTGTTGTTGTTGGCTTGACGATATGGGGCTGCTATTAGAGGTGTTGATGTTGTTGAGACGGTTCAGAGAAGCCGATGAGGTCGAGGTGGACGCCGTAGCCGAGGAGGAGGCTGTGGATTGTTGCCGGGGCGGTGTGCCAGGGGGAGGGAGAAGGTTCTTGTCACTCATGTGGGTATGTTGCAGGGGGAAAATAGGGGAAGGGAAGCACACCAGGCAGAAGGCCAGCAGACGAGGTGCGATTGAGGGCAATAGGAAGAGGGTGAGGGGTGGGGATGGGGTGATCGAAGAAGAAGGAAAGAAAGAAAGAAAAGGAAGAGAGCAAGGCTGGACAATTGTTTGAAAACGGCTTTTTTTTTCTTTTTCTTCTTTTTTTTTCTTTTTTTTCTCACAGAAAAGAGAGTACCAAAGAAGAAAAAGACCGTTGTGCAACCAACTCAATGATCAACAACAACTGGTGGCTGTTCCAATCGATTCTCAACACTGAACTGAGCATCCAATTTGTAATGAGTAACAGGGCAAGTCAATCGAAAGTGGAGTCTCAAAAATTCTTTTGTTCTCAGCAGGATCAAACCACTGTGTATCCAAGACTATCGAAAAGAACATTGGTGACGGTGCAAAAACAATGGTTTCGGGCCCATGGTGGGTAACATCTTCGTCATAAAAAAAAGAACTCGTTCCATTTTGCCGACTAGTTTTTCAATGATTACTATGTGCTATTTCCCTTTCATGGTCATGGGAAAAATTAAATATCGCTGGCTGTTGCACAATGCAACTATAAAACACAAATACTCACACAGACAGAGGAGGATCTTCCACCTCCACCAAGGGGCAAAACTCACACGCCTACCTCAGATGCGCCTGTCGGAGCAAAATTTCCCACCACAATCACTCGTAGTGAAGAGATGTCCACATGGAGTCAAATATGTACCGCAGTGAGCAACCATGGTGCAATAACGCAAGGCCACCGCACCACTCTCACAGACAGCTCCTAGACCCTGCCATTTTGTAGAGGAGCTTGAAAGGTTGACAGATCCAAATTTAAATATGGCCTTCGTTGGTTGTCAGCTTACGTTCACATGCGCCCTGGATACAACCCGCGCCCAATCAGGCCAAGGGGCATTACTACTAGTTGCCACGCATACTCCTAGTTGAGAGACGACCCATGAATATATAGGTCTATTCTGCAGCCACTGTCTATCCCATCTTTAACAAAGAACGATTTGAATCATTATGTATACCATATGCCAGCACATCGGCAATGCTCCCAGTAAATGTCCAGAGAGCGAGATTTTGAGTGCGAAACATGGGACAGAGCTCGTCACTCCACACTCATGACGTTTTCTTTTTCTTTAGTCATAGCTCTCGAACAACCCGGGCTAATGCTGATCAAATACCGTGTATGATATGCTGGTGTCTGCGGGTACATGAAGGTAAGACAGACACATAGCGACGACGTAAACATGACCTAGACAACGCCACGTACACGCGTACGTGAGGCCATTTCATGGCCCAATGTCCACAAACCAAATAGAATCGAGACAAAGACCCAATAAGCCAACATGCTGCCACTTGAAACATTATTCTTTCGATCGACTCCCTTTATTAAACCCCTCGCACTTCCATGCACTCGTCGCAAGAATATAAAATGGACACTTCTCCGGCAATGTCCAGACTTGATAGGTCCCGAGAGGGGACATCTTAGAACCAGTGGACAATGGACAAGGTCGATGTGACGAGCTTCCTGCCTACCGAAAAATAAGAACAATACTAACGGTGCCTTACCCCTATCTCATATTGACAACCTATTGTCTCTCGCCGGACGTATTTGTTTTGGACGCGAGATCATGAGAGAGAGTGACAAATGGGTATTGCAAAGAGGGGCACAAGAAGGCGGCTGCAAAGGCCTCACTCAGGCTACAAATCCAGGCCAGATTACGGCGTTACTTCTCCTGCCAGTATTGAGATTTCTTGTTGTTGGAACGGGCATTCCCTCTCCTCTGGCCCTTTGGTGTCCCTTCCCCTGGTCCCTGAATGTCCTCGATTGGATCATTTCCAGATCCCCGATCCAAGTAAATTAGCAATATCGATGATAATATAGGTTGCCCGCTACCTTCTTGTCTACTGGTTTCGAACACCCTCTCCTTTTCTTCAGTTTTGTTCTCTTAACCTCTTTTCTACTTTGTTTCTCTTTGTTCCTGTTCCTGTTACTCTTTTTTTTTTTTTTTTTTTTTTTTTTTTTTTATTTGAACCGCATTCACATTTATTTCTTCATTCATTCGTTTCATTCAGCCTGCTCTCTCTCATTCAGTCAGCTGGCCCAATCGCAATCACCCACTCAGTTTTGTCTTTATCACCACGTCCTCTTGCAGCACATCGATCACATCCATCGCATTGGGATCAGTGACCGTTGGAGTACCCTTTCTCACATATTCCTCTCGCCATTACTAACACACACCACACTCTGTCTTTGTACATGTCTTCAAGTAAGTATGATCGAAGAGGACAACATCTCTTCGACTTCTATGGTAGCAGGCACATCCCTTCCACGATTAAATTAAATTAATTAGTCGCATACTGAACGCGTCTTTCTTATTATTGTCACCTGCAGCCGACTGGAGAAGGCAAAAGGTTGAGGATCACAAGTTCGACTTTATTGATGTCGAAGACTACATCGATAGCTCGGTCTGGCGCAAGTTCAAGTATTCGCTCGTCTTTGCGATCGTCATCAAGGGTATCCTGCTTTATTGCGCCGATCTTTGGACCGCCGTCAACCTGCTTGTTTCCGGAACTTGGAGCTCGAACCTCGGTGTCTCCAACGACCAGATCTCCTTCAGGGACATCAAAATCTCATTCGAGATTTATAAGTGGGTTTTTGCCGCGTGCATTATTCTTTCTTTCATTCTGCTCGCTTGGGACATCAAGAAAGCCATGGCGATTATCAAGAGTCGCGACATCAGCTATGCATTCACTAGTATGATTGCCTACCGATATTACGCCATCAAGAGCTACGCCCATTTCTGCCTCTTTGAAAGGATCCACAACTCGAAAAAGCAAATTGACGAGGTTGCACTCTTTTGCTTTTTCACCTTTCGAGGTAAAGAAGTAAACCTGGCAGCATGAGAGAGTTAGTGAGAGAAACTCACGTTCGACTAACTCTACTTCCTTATCACAATACACCTAGGTTGGAAGAGACTAATGTTCGCTGACGGACCAAGACAGGTCATCAACGGCATCATACTTGTCACCGTTTTTACAAAGTCCAGACGTCGAAGACCTGATGGCACGTACGAACTAGACCTAGAATTCTGGAACTTCCAAGACTTGAAGCTCTTGAACCGTGTCACCATAGGCATTATGATTTTTACGTTGACATTGTGGATCATCTCAGTGCTGCTGATGATCGCTGCTGTCTTTCTATACATTCCGCTGGTTCTCCAAATCCAGGGAAATTTGAAAGAGTTCTGCTGCCACAAAATTGACAAGAGGTATGGATCCAATCAACCAATCACGTTTGGTAATGCCCATGACCTTTATATTCATTGTCATATTGTCATGGCTACTTTTCGTTAGGATTGATGAAATTGTCAAGAAGAAGGCTAGACAGCGTGCACAGGAGGCATCCAAGAACGCAAAAGACGGCAAAGGTGGCGATACACACCAGCAGAAACCCACATTGCCTAACATCAGTCTAATTGAAGAAGGGCACAACTCCCCTATGCCAGGCGCGCCGAGAGTTGTTCTGCCACACATACCAGCATCGCCTGGGATCAGAAAAACACAGCCCGTGCAAGACCCTTACCGTCGACAACACCCTCCTCGTCCTTACTCGCCTGGTCCTCGGTCTTATACTCCTTCCCTCAATGACGATGGGGATACCAACCCCCTCCGACAGGAAAACCACCAGCAACATTACCACAATCGGAATGTGAGACTGGATCAACAGTACGACTTTTCCGATGACCGGAGCGAGATCAGTGATGGAACGTATAGTACCTACGCGACAGTCGTCTCAAAACCACACGGTCATGGTCACCAACGGGAAGGATCTGACACAAGCTTCTTAGGCCAGGGTCGATCTTCAAGCCCACACCTCCGTCAAGGACAGGTGGTACCGAGGGATGCCTTTATGTATGGCGAGGTTATGATGTCTGATCTGGGCCGCAAGGGAGTACATGGTGCGTATTGATATCACGAGGAGCAGGGGCACATTGTTACTGGACTCGGAGGAGGATCGAGTCAAGGTTCGGGTGGAAGTGTCGTTGAAGGTAGTGTCGGCTATGGGACGTCGAACGAAGGGGGTCATCATCTACATCACAACCTACAAGGACCAGGTCACGTCCGCTCTTGAAAACATCGATGGATAAAGTATAGACAGGAACAGTGGAATGCGAAGGTATAGTCATTCCATTCGACTTGAGCAATAGATACGATAATATTCGTGGCTACATTCCACCTGTTTCCTTTTGTTCGACCAACAAAGAACGGCCTCCTTTCTTCAAAGAAAAAGGAAAAAAGAGGAGGGATACCTCTATTCCAAAGACGGCCATCCTTGTCACTGTTCTGCCGTGCCCCTCCCTCTTTTTGATGGCCAGTGAAGCATGGTTGTCAAGGCATGCCCTACCCACAGCGCATTCTGTGTGCTTGCTTTTCTTGTCGGTCAACAAACCTCCTTTTTTTGATTCTTCCTTTGACTAGAATCGAGCGCGGTTCAACAGAATGATGCCTATTTCCCCCATTTTTCATTCAGTTTAGTCGCTATGCACTCGAAAAAATACACACGCACAATAAGCAGCGAAATAGAATATCCTTTCCCCTCATACCTTTCCACCCCTTCCTCCAGATTAAACCTGCCTTGGCTTGGGGTCGATGCAGATGAAGGTGGACTGTGGGAGTATCTCAATAATCAAGTAAGGAAGCAGACAGCTACTTGCTAAGTGAGCTGTCGGCATTACGAAGAAATACTCAGACTATATAATCCCACGAGAATGCGCCGTAGGTTCTCCTGTTTTCTTTTTTTTTCTCTTGCCTCCACTTTCTCTTTGTTTGTACCTTGCTCTTGTTCTTCAACTCAAAGATCTGCTGCAGCTTTCTCTCTTTCTCTTCGCTCCAACTCTCGCGACATCTCTCCTCCTTGCCGCTTTGATCTCTTTCCCACAGGAGTAGCACCAAAATCGTCCCTAAAACACTCACCCAACAACGCAACAGTAACAAAATAGTACTAGACCTTGCAATGCGCTTCATTATCTCTGTCATCTTGGCAACGGCACTCTTTGGAGCCGTAGCCACCGCTGATGCCCACCACGGTCAACAGCAGGCAGCTTTCCGCCTCGAGCCCCGCCACAACCACGCCATTCACCATCACGGCAAGGTCGATCATTCTCACCATCGCAAGAGCAGCTCCAAGCGCCAACGTCGCGATTTGACTGATATGTTTATCGCTCCAACCTCTGCAGCAGATGCCCGTATCCTTGCTGCTCCCGCTCCTGAGGCTCAGGTGAACGACAAGAAGGTTTCCAACTTTGGTCTTCATCATAAGAAGCACTCGCAGTACAAGCGCGCTCTGGAGCTCCACCGCAAGAATCATTCGCACCACAAACAAGCCTCTGGATCGTGCAGCCACCAGAAGCGCGCCCTAGAGCTTCACCGAAAGAACCATTCGCACCACAAGCAAGCTTCTGGATCGTGCAACCACCAGAAGCGCGCTCTGGAACTCCACCGCAAGGACCATTCGCACCACAAGCAAGCTTCTGGATCGAGCAGCCACCAGAAGCGCGCTCTGGAACTCCACCGCAAGGACCATTCGCACCACAAGCAAGCCTCTGGATCGAGCAGCCACCATAAGCGCGCTCTGGAACTCCACCGCAAGGACCATTCGCACCACAAGCAAGCCTCTGGATCGAGCAACCACCATAAGCGCGCTCTGGAGCTCCACCGCAAGGACCATTCGCACCACAAGCAAGCTTCTGGATCGAGCAGCCACCATAAGCGCGCCTTGGAACTCCACCGCAAGGACCATTCGCACCACAAGCAAGCCTCTGGATCGAGCAGCCACCAGAAGCGCGCTCTGGAACTCCACCGCAAGGACCATTCGCACCACAAGCAAGCCTCTGGATCGAGCAACCACCATAAGCGCGCTCTGGAGCTCCACCGCAAGGACCATTCGCACCACAAGCAAGCCTCTGGATCGAGCAGCCACCATAAGCGCGCTCTGGAGCTCCACCGCAAGAACCATTCGCACCACAAGCAAGCCTCTGGATCGAGCAGCCACCAGAAGCGCGCCCTGGAACTCCACCGCAAGGACCATTCGCACCACAAGCAAGCCTCTGGCTCTCGCAACCACGAGAAGCGCGCTGTCGCCGACAAAAACATTGACACCGAGTTGGCCTTCCACCGCAGTATCAGCCGCAATCGTAAGACACAGAACCTGGGCCAAATGAAGAACAAGCGCGCCACTGAGCCCCTGATCAAGTCGCAGGATATCAAGGAGTCATCACAGAAGCAGAACAAGCAGCCCAAGGACTAAGAATCAGAAGTACCTGCTTCTTAGACAAACCAATCAAAGCATGCCTCTCATCCACAAAAAATGAAATCAAAAATACCAAAAAAAAAAATCAAAAAAATATCCAAAAAAAAAAAAAAAAAAAAAAGGACAAAATACCCATAGCGGCTGTTGCTTTCGTGACAATTGCTTAGAATACCGTCTTCTTCTTTCTCAGTCTGTTACCTTCCTTTGATCGCGATCAATCGTGTACATAATAAATGCCTGCTTTCAAATGGACTTCTCACGTCCTATAGGATGCTTGTGTGGTGCCATATTTTTTGTATTGGTTTAATCAGTTTATTACATCGGAGTGCGTGTAATATCGCAATCACCAATGTTGTTGTTATACAAAGAACAGAAAAACAACAGGGCTAAAATACAAATGACAAACAAAAAATAAAAACCTGCACTAAAGGGATTCTGTTGGGGATTGCTTCGGTGCCGGATCGGAAGGGCTTGGGGTCATCCTCACCTGGAGTCTTTGTTTTCTCTTCATATTGGTGCTAGTGTGGTACCATGTGGTGAAGCGGTCTTCAACTTGCCACTAAACATACCATCACGTGATTCAAGATTTCCTGAAAATGCCTGTTCGTGCAATTGCTGTGGAATCTCCTCTTTGATTATTCTTGTCACAATGGTAACCTTATGCGGAAGGAACCCCGCTTGATGGATTGGAGGATCTATGGGTGCAAGAGTCATCCATCCGTCGGATTGGAGGCATCCATCGGCATATTCACGGATCACGTATCAGCCGTTGCAGCAGGAGGAAGGGACGGACACTGATTCTGCAGTGGTTCCAAAAAAAAAAAAACCAGCATCCACAATCGAAAGAGATCATGCCAGGGATCTGCCCATTTATCTCCATGGCTGGCATTGGAGCAGGACTCTCGCACCGCCAATTGATTTCAATTGAGCGTCAGCCAACAAAGCTGGAATCAGCCAATAGAGCAAGCCATCGGAATCATCACACTGCGAAGGAAAGAAATCATGTGGAACCCAACATCTTTACAAATCGAAACAGACATCAAATCAGTTCCATCAGCCATAATCAACTCTTTCTCCAATGTACCATCAGAGTCAACATCCTATAGATTTACTGGACTTGGGCAACTTTCACTGGTCTTCAGAGACTACCCAAAAAAACTACAGAAGAACGACTCTAACAAGGACTATGTCACTTTTTCCATACGACCCTTTTAGCGCACTCCTACTTTCCAGCGTGTCGTTGAGATCGGCCGTGTTGTCATGGTCAACTATGGCCCCGATGCCGGCAAGCTTGCCGTCATTGTCGATATCATTGACCACAACCGCGTATGTGAACTACTATCTTTTGTCAAAGCGAGCAGGATCATAAGGAGAACAGCAGACGACAAAGCAGGCAGCTACAGACGCTATTCGGCAAAACAGCACTAAAATATGAACAGGAGAGACTATTGCCAAGCGCTGAAGTTCCCTGTGGCACTTCAGGATGGCAGCACCGTTAGTTGATGCAGAGATGTTCTGCGAGAGATGCGTTCGTTTTCTTTGGAATCTGGGCACAATCAGCAAGCGTCAGCAGCATCTGATGACCCGACAAATAACGGCTACGACAGTCCTGTGATGTGGACTCCTATCTTTCCACGGATGTTACTACAGAAGTAGATACTTCGTTGCTCTGAACCATAGAGTGATCCGCCAACACTTTTCTGCGAACTACGCAGTATGATACTTTCGAAACTCCTATGGAAACTCAATGATAGTACGGTTAGCGTCTCGCACCTTGGATCAGGTTCTAAACTTCGGCGCCAGAGGATACTACTCTTGCTCAACAAAAGATCTCCACGGACGAACTCGAGGCAGTGCCAGCAATACACCACTCACAAGAACACATAAGAGGATCTTGGTTTGCTAACACTTCATTTCTTGGATACACTGAATTCTCGTTAGGCTCTTGTTGAGGGCCCCACCACCGGCATTGCCCGCGGTGCCTACGCTTTCCGTCGCTTGACCTTGACTCCCCTCGTTGTCAAGGTTCCCCGCAACGCTGGCCAGGCCGTCCTCAAGGCCGCCATCGAGAAGCAGGATCTTGCTGGTTCCTGGGCCAAGACCTCCTGGGCCAAGAAGATCGCTTCCCGCGCCCAGCGTGCTGCCAACTCTGACTTCGACCGCTTCAAGCTCCAGAAGTACAAGAAGCAGGTAATATGATCTAGTTTTTTTTCTTTGCCTGTATGTCCAGTAGTTGCTGTAATGCTTTGTCCTAACGTTTTCTCTCAATCTTGTGATTAGCGCCGCGCCATTGTTGACGTTGCTGTCAAGGCCATCAAGGCTTAAATGTCTTTGCCTGGTTATTGTCAAAACGAAAATAAAAAACGCATTGATGTTCATTACTCCTACCTTCCCTGTTTCGATCTGGACTATCGTTTCCACCTTATCTCTCTGTCGATCCACTCGGCTGAATTTTGTCCAAAATAGGCCTGACATTCGGACGTTCGGACATTCGGAAATTTCATGGTCGTTATCTCTCGTATTCTCACATTCTCGCATGGACACCCTTCTTAACTTCTCACCTTCCCACCTTCTCACCTTCTTGACTTTCTTTGCTTTCTCTTTCTTTACCTTCATTTTGTTTTCTCCGTGTTGAGCTATTTTTGCATTCATTTGCCCTCGCTAAAACAAATTGTCTCCTGCGAATGCACTTTGGATTCGCTCCAAAAAAAAAAAAAAAAAAAAAAATACATTTCTAGAATCGTTAGCCTACATTTTGTTTGATCCATTCTCCATTTCAACCACATCGCAATGTCCAGCAAGAAAAAAGCCGATAAAAAGACAAGGGGTCGCTCGAGTCCCAGCAACACCAGTGTCAACAACACGGTCAAGCTCGCTCCTGCCGATCAAGGAGATGTAGCCTTGGAGTCACCACAGCCAGACCACTCCCTGTCTTCCTCGTCCACACTTCAGAACGCCTCAAAAGCCTCCATCGTCATCCAAATGGATGACCCCGCATTGTCGCCACGGTTCGTCACTGCTTCGTCACCAGGGTATAGAGCCACGCCTGACAATATGCAGGGTTCGCCAGCTCTTGTGGACCACCAACACCCTGAGCCTTCAATCGGTGAGCGGTTCGGAAGGCGCCACGGTCAGGACTGGCCCGCTCACACTAGTCAAAGTAGCAACAAGTGTGCGTATTGCCCTGGATCCAGATCCGAGTCACGATCCAAGTCTCGTGGCGGCATGCGACGCACCTCGGGTATCCTCTACAAAGCTATCCCAGTGCGACCTATCATCGGCGCACCTGTCTTTCAGTCTGCGCGAAAGAGCGAGCAAGTAATCGGTGCTATCAAGGGTATGCCCCGAGTGCAAGAGTTCTACCGGGCACAGGTTAGTGGTGGAAGAGCAATGACTCAAAGATGTTCACTTTATCACTGAATATGTGTTGATCAGTTTTGTGTTCTTGTCCTTAGAACGAACTGCTTGATCGGTTTGCAGAGGTGGAAGAGGTACTGAAGGAGCATCGGGAAGAAGAAGAGTTGGCTAAAACTCAAGGATATCCTCAGTTGCCACCCATGAATATGTCTACCGACGGAACCCCAGGATACCCAACCCGACCAGACTATCAGACTACAGACAGCTATGGATCAATTGCAGCGTCTTCTGTCCTGGCAGCACCTGCGATGGATGTTGTTCATGAACAGAGCCAAATCATTGTTCGACCAGCTTACGACCAGGAGAACGGTGCGACTGGAGATGACGATGAAGAGGCGCCCTTGTTTGAATACAAACGAAGACAGAAGACATCGCCGCACCTCGGTAAGCTCATTGGGCCCTTATCAATGCCACTGCTATATTACTGCTTTTATCTTTCGCTGATTTGAATCTCTCTTGATTGTAGTACAATTGGCGATCAACATCAGTTTCGTGGCCAACATTTTTCTGGTCATTCTCAAGATCTGGACGGTGCTCCTATCAGACTCGTTGGCAGTGTTGGCGTCCATGATT
Source organism: Podila verticillata NRRL 6337 (assembly GCA_000739165.1). NCBI lineage: Eukaryota > Fungi > Mortierellomycota > Mortierellomycetes > Mortierellales > Mortierellaceae > Podila > Podila verticillata. The sequence goes on along the minus strand of KN042432.1, from coordinate 95,885 downwards.
GACTCATTGATGGACTTGCTGAGCGGCGCGATTATCTGGTACTCTGCTCGTCTCCGCAACAACACCTCAGACGGCCACCGTTATCCTGTCGGGAAAGCCAGGATGGAGCCTCTCGGCATCATTGTCTTTGCTGCGGTGATGGTGACATCTTTTATGCAAGTAATGCTCCAGTCCTTTGAACGACTTCTGGCCGGGTCTGAAGAGCCACCTGTGGATCTGGGGGTCATCATCTTGGTTCTCTTGGCACTCAACATCTTGGTCAAGACGGCGCTGTGGCTGTGGTGCCGGACCATGAAAGACAGTGCGAGTGTACTGGCTCTGGCGCAGGATCACTTGAATGATGTAGTCTTCAATGTGTTTTCGACTCTGTTCCCAGTTGCAGGCCAGTTCCTCAGCCTGTGGTGGCTTGATGCTGCAGGTGCCATCTTGCTTTCGATTTATATTATTAGTGAATGGACAGGAACCTGTTTGCGTAAGTGTTATAGTTCGAGCACTTGTTGGCAAATGTTTGTACAAGTGTCCCAGAGTGCCTACGTTTATCTATTTTTTATACTACAATGCAAACATCTCTAGACAACATCCGTCGGCTGACAGGACAGGCAGCGTCATCTGCGGACATCCAGCAGCTGACGTATATGGCCTACAGGTTCTCAAACACGATTCAAGAGATCGATACAGTGCGAGCCTATTCCGTAGGAGAGGGTCTCTTCGTCGAGATTGATATTGTCTTACCACCAGATACCCCTCTCTCACAGGCGCACGATCTGGGCGAGTCACTGCAGGGTGCACTCGAGCGGCTGGACAGTGTCGAACGCGCGTTTGTGCATATTGATTACAATGCGGTGCATGCGATCGAGCACACCAGTTTGAGAAAGCCGTAACCAATGATATAATAATTAAACTCTCCATTTGACGTTCCATCATTTATTTTTTATCCATACCATTGTTGACAAAGCGTTCCTGAGAATACGGTTCTTGCAATTTGCTGCAAGCGACAGCACCATGAAAGAGATTGAGCGCACATTTGCTATTCTTATCCTATGGCTTACTACAGCCATCGCGAATTAAAGGAATGACCACTCTGATATGTCCAACGACGAGGACTCGAGGTAAAAACGTCTATCTACAGAGAGCAGCAATGACGCGTCGCTTAGGCAGGTGCCTCTTAGTAAAGCAGTAACCTTAATTTGACTCGCAAAGGAATGTCGCAAACCAATTTGGTGCAAAAAGCACGCAAGAGACGTCAAGGATGGTTACTTGTTTGTGGAAGCAACTGTTCCGGAGAACAGGAATGTTGGCAAGTCTCTTATTTCTTTTTTCCCCCCCTGCCTTAGGCTCAGTCTGAAAATAACTATTCATCAAGGAAGGAGCACGATTCAGTTGCTATGGCGCGATTCACGTAGAAAATGGCAGCTTTTATTTGATGAGATACTTATTTATGGGGCTGAAAGCAAAGGTGGCCGTGCACTTAGATGAAAACGATGCATTACTTGCTTCAATTGACTTCAATGGCATCTATCTTGTCGCCAATTGCCTAATTTTTTACCTTTTTTCTGACGACTAACGCGATTTCTCGTCATCCTCTGAAACTTTCAAGCATTTCGAGTATAAAAAGGGTCAATTACAAAACCCCAAGCTTCATCAATCCCATCACAAGTATCGAGAAAAAACATAATGGCTCCTCCATCTCTTCCTATCCGTACTCAAGCCTCCTCCCAGGTTCTTTCCGAGGCTGCCAAGGCAACTGATTCCTCTTTCCAGTTTGCCTACTTTCCCCTCCACCAACGCGGCGAGTTGATCCGCGACCTCCTTGCTTATAGTGGCGCCAAGTGGGAAGAAATCCCCGTTGTAAGTCGAGAATCCTCTTTATACTGGCCACAATTAAACTCATGAACTCATTTCTTCATTTTGGTTTTCGTCATCATGCAGGACTGGGCCACTCAAAAGACACAGACTCCGTTCCAGGTCCTTCCAGTTGTTTACGAGACCACCTCCTCGGGCATTGTTCTCGAGTTGGCTGAAACTCAGGCAATCGAGCGCTACCTTGCCCGCAAGTTCTCTCTCCTTGGGTCCAACCTGTGGGAGGAGAACCTCGTTAGCGAGTTCTATAGTAGCACCGATGCCGTTTTCCTGTCCTACCACACTCGCGTCGTTCTCGCAGCACCCGAGGTCCGCCTTGAGGAAGCTAATAAGTTTTACACCGAAGTATTGGCCAAGTTCATTTCAATCCACGAGCAGCACCTCAAGAAGAATGGCAACAATGGACATTACGTTGGTGGCAAGGCTTCTTTGGCAGACTTGAAGACTTCCCAGTTGATTGACCGTTTGACAATTCTTCTGCCCAAGGGAGCTCAGCTGCCTATTTCCGCGGAGTTGTCACCTGGATTGTGGAAAGTGCGCCAGACCATTAAGAACCATGCGTCTCTGGCATCGTGGCACAGCAGCACCAGATATCAGGAGTTAACCAACAATACTCGAGGTCGTTTTGGATTCACTCAGTAGATAGTAGATGCCTTTCTCCAACCTTTAATCTTAAATCCTGTAAATAATGCATGGAAATAAATTTGCCTCCATTTTAAAAAGCTCGTTGTGCATTCAATTGGCGTTCATTAGTCCATTAGTCCTCAGAAAACAGGAAAAGAACCATCTGTTTGTCCCCCCAAGGATCGGGTCATCAAGTGGAATGGCAAATCGGAAACCACAGTACGCGCAAACACCAACAGGAGACAGGAATAGCCTTATCTTCTTGACTGGTGCCCAATTATTGGCGACTCAGCAAATAATCAAAACGCTCCTTTTGGCCTTGAAGGTATACAAAATGAATATTCTCAACAACGCCGTCTGTTGGAAATGAATGTGTTTATGACAAGAGTTGGTGCAATCGCTTTCTAATGAAGAATGTCGTCATTTTTTTGTTGCACAAAACTAAATGTAGACACGAGATCTCACTGACCGCGAAAAGACTGAATTCGCCAAAACCAGAAGCCTGCTCGAATCAGCACTCCAGCAAAGACTACAAGCAACTCCCACCACAAATACGGAAGCGGGATGCAGTATGAAGTTCAATCTCAAAGAAGCCATTCAGAGCCCAGCTGCACCATCTCAGCATCAGCCGAAGCCACTTCAACCCCTCTCGGCTCTTCGACCCCCAGTGCCACCAAACAGAGCCACTCAGTCGTCTTCTCAGAACACCAAGAAAAGCATGTTCAACCTTCCTCACTCACAGAAAACTTCTCAGAGCAGCCCACCGAAGAGATCGGCATTATCCATATCGAATGCGAGCAAACCGATCAAGTTAAAGCTGGAGATCTACAGGGACCCTGAGAATGTTGCCTCTCCCTTGCCAGCGTATTCCGCATCGTCAAGGAACGCACTAGGACTGCGCGGCAAAATCGCGAACGTTGACAACGAAAATAACTGTCCAGCAGGAAATGGTCCTAAGAGGGTTCTCGCCGAGAAAACTCTCAACAATTCAAACGCCCCCATCGCTGCCCGACAGGAGACACTGTTCAATAACCCCAAGGAAGCAAATCAGCAAAAGGCGTTCGACTCGATCACGTTCACTCATCTTGGCAGGCCCAATCAACCCAAGAATCAACAGAGAACACAACAAACAACGCAACAGGCAACACAACTTCCAACTACACCCAAGAAGCGCCCATTCAACGACGAGAACCAAATATACCCATTTAAGCATGTTGCCACCACTCCGCTTGCGGCCAAATTCATACGCGTCCAGCCCCCAGGGACCAGGATTGAGGAACGACCATTGAAAATAACAGAGTCGCCCAGAAAGCCAGTCGAAGAGTCCGTCACAGATTTTCAATACCTGAACAGGAAGCTGGCAGAGGCTCCCCAAGAGGAATTCAAGGCTTATGTTCGGCGCCACCAGCAACCCACTATCCCATCAGTCTCCTCACCATCGCACTCTGAAATTGAAGTACTAGCTAGCATCGAGGACGAGGGCACGAGCACAAGCTTGGATGAACTTTTGGCGCATCATAAAGTCAAGGATGAGCCTCTGTCACAGAAACGGCCAACAGTGCGCGAAGCAGTGTCGGCCAGGGATATTGATGAAATTGAGGATTCGCAAGGATCTCAGATATCGGACGCGCATGACACGATCGATTGGCATGTCATGACTGAGTCACACCCGCAGTACTCGCAGCACTCCTTGTTGACAACGATCGACACGTTTGACGAGCACTCGCTTGATTCTGAGGACGAGACTGCGCCTCAGTCTGGGTTCCTTCTAGGAAATGTACCGGAGTCTGAAGAGTCAGTGGCTGCCGAACTGAACGAGATCGAGAGATCACAAGAAGAGACACTGGCCAGACCAGATTTCCTGGAAGACTTACCTGAGCATGGGCATCTGTGTGAGATCGAAGATGAAAGCGACTCTGATGGAAATGTCTCCTCCCCTCACTCTGACGTCTCCCGACCCGGCAGCACCAAATCGGATGCGGACCTGGATTCGCTTGTTCGCCAGAGTACAGACTGTGTGGCCAATGTTTGGTGCATCGATGACTTTCGCAATGTAATTTTGTCGGCGGTCTATGGCCATGGAGATACGTGGATCGCCATCGAAACACAGCACCATGTCCAGTTCTGGCAGCTCGAGTCGGCCTCGGAGGGAAAATGGATCAAGCGATCTCAGCATTTTAAAACGGCATCCCACTATACTCAGGTACTTATTTCATTGTTTGTTGGTACTTTGTATTTTGCTTTTGGAAAAGTTGACATATCTAGTTTTCACTTCTGATTTTATAGATTTTGTTTGCGCAGGATGACTCGTACGCATTGATGATCGACTATACCCAGAAGCGTTACACAAAAGTGCCACTCACTGCATCTGATGCCGTCAGCTCAGTGGCATGGCGAAGTACCCCACCAAACGACAAGCTGGACGCATTTATTCGGCTGGATACACATGGCAACGACTCGATAGTCATGGGAGCTGAGGAAGCAGGCACGTTGCTCTGTGTTCATGTAAAGAAGGATGTCGAGAATTCTCCTACCTGTATTCCCGCAAAGCAGCTGTACTATGCAGGAGCAAATGGCGTGGCGGGATCCATCTGCGCAGTCCAAAACACTCGATCACTGGTTGCAGCTGTATTTGGTCAGGAGATCGCTCTTTGGTAAGATTGACTTTCATTTTAGTTCCAACTTTGGTATGCTTTTCTGATGGACTCTAACCACTTGCCACAACGTTGTTATTGTTAGGGATGTTTCTGATTTGCAGAACATGCCAATTACAGTCATCAATACTTCTAGAGTGGACGTACTCCCCGTCATGGACATCATTTCTGCTAGTGTCCCTCGCCTATTCTCTCAAGAGTATGCCGAAATGATCCTCTCAGGTGCCCTGCCTCCATCACAGTGGCCCATTCTGGCTGTTATTCGAATGTCCGATCTGAACAACAGCACGCTCGATCAAGATTACGACCAGTGCGGCCTCTACGTGATGCGCGAGAAAGCTATCGAACTGGTTCACAAATACCGAGGCACAAGGTAAAGAGCGCACACCGTTCAAAAACTGGTACGAATTTACAAGCCCTAAACGAAATCTAACACCCCCCCCCCCTCCCCATTTACATATCTATAGCAACATTTCATCAGTTTCATGCTCATCGCGATATGTTGCCTGCCACATCAAGCCAGAGGGTAAGGATATGTTGCGTCTATGGGACATTGTGCACCCGGAACCTGCTTTGGCGATGTCGTTAGTCGACCCTTCGTTCGTGACTTGCAAGAGAGGCCATGGCTTGTCAAGAAATCTGGCCCAAGTTGCTGAAGCTGAAACGGAGCGCTTGAAAAAGACGACACTGCAGAGCGGGGAACAGGAAGAGTCAGAGGATACGGAAGGCGACAACTCATTGAGCTCGTACACACTCTCGTTACCCCCGTCCGATATGTCCTGGAGTCAAGAAGAAAACTCGAGTGGGGACCAAACCTTGCTCGGTATTCTTCCAAGAGAGGTACTGGACAGCGACAGCAGCGTTATGGAGAACAGTTCCTCTTCCTCGACTCCTGGACCACGCTTGTTACATGCGGCATCTCAAGGTCAAGATGACACCAGGCCGCGAAAGGAGTGGATCGAGCTGGAGTCTGTTGCATGGGAGGAGCAGAAGGTTCTTTTCTCATTGCATCCTAATCAGCACAGGGTGGTGGTTGTCCAGCAAGACCGACGGAGCGGCAAGATTGCGGCCTCGCCCATGGCCTCGTCCACGTCGAGCGTTCATATTATGGATCTGGAATCACTTCTTCCTACTACCTGTGCTAACTGAGCCTGGCCTGTAAAATATTGTACAATAAAAAAGAGGAACGACACCCTACCCTGTGATGGCTATACAGAGACATTCACTGTTTTGTTTCTGCTCATTGCGAATTCATGCATGGCATGAACGATGTATTAATTCTACTAAGTGTGGTTCTGGGACGATTGTCTTCCCAGTTTTTCCCGCTTTCCCAGTGCACGTCCCCACTCTGTTTCTTTGCTGAAATTGCAATAGTCTTTCTTTGTCGTCCAGCCTAGGCCTGTGTGACAACAGGCTTCGCAAAACCAAAATGCCCGCTGGTCTAGTTTTGCTCACTGCCTCCTCTGCCTTCTCCACTGCCTTCTGCGTCATCAGCTCTTTCCCTCCATCTCCTCGTTTTGTTTCGTGTTGGTTTGCGGGAAAGAGCAAAGGCGAAGAAGCGTCAGACAAATAACAAACGCCGTAGCCAAATACATACTTTCGTGGTGATTTGATAGCTTCAGGGCTCCCCTCTTTGCTCCTCCTTGTGATGTCTCCAGGATGGGGTCATCTTATTATCCTGGATGCTTTACCACCTTCTTATTAACGAACTATGCATGTAACGCACAACGGGAAAAAAGGAGATGGAGTGCCACACGGGAAAGACGACAGTGCCTAAAAAAACATATTATATATTATTTTTGGGTGCCGAGGACAGGAGAGGACGACCTGGATGCCCTTTTACAACTGTCTATTTCTGGCCTATCATTATTACGCTCGGCAATCCTATATGCCACACATATGGCACGTCTGTGGACCCAGCTCTTTTCTTCTCTTTGTCTTTGAGTCTTTGTTGCGTTGATGTTGATGGGCAATCAAAGCTTTTTCAAATTAAAAATTGATGCCTTGAGCATGCGGAAGAACAAAAGAACCACATCGTGCCGTTGTTGAGGGCAAGTGTGTTACGACAATCAAATGCATTGGTGAGACAAACATCATTGATAACAAAGGGAATGATGGAGTGAGTGGCTACGATGGAAAGGGAAAAAAAAAAAAAAAAAAAGAGAAAGACAAGAGATCCAACATTCTCAATGGTCCTTGCTTGTTCTTTGAATCAGTAACGAGGGCATACTCCAACGCTTTTGGCATGCTCGTTTTTAATGAAGAAGAGATATCAGCCCTAACACCAAAAGGCAGTTAACGAGTGGATCTCTAGGTAAGCAACGGCAGTAGAGTTACATGGGCGAGGGGTGTAGATATTGGAATCTTTCTCATCCATTCTCGTACTTCTTTCTCGCTCGTTCAACAGAAGAATGAACAAACACGAAGAAGGAGAGAAGGATCCCATTTCTCACCAAGAATATTCAGAGAATACAGACATAATGAGGGCCGTCTATCCATAGTCATTGGATATTGCGGAACAAAGGAAGAGGTGAGAGGGGTTATCGCGTCGTTTTCTTGAGACGACGACGATTGGACCGTGGTTGCTCTTCACTGCTTTTTCTTTTCCTACATTCCCCGGAGAGTTAACAGTTACAGTTGCCAGTGATGGTTCGTAACGCGTTTTTTACTTCATTGTATCGCTCGAATCGATGCTCATCGAAGCAGCAACTCCAAAAAAAAACAAAGAAGAGGTGAGCAAAGTAGACACTTGAACATTGAAGAGAAAAAAAATAGTAGTAAACGGGTGAAGTTCATTTTGATAAATATATTAAGAAAGGCCATTTCGCTTCTTTTCTTCTTCAGTCCATTGTTCTTTAAACAACTCCACTACCATCCGCCGTTGCACCCTTCCGTCTACAACAGACACCTTGTCCCCCATCAATCCCAATCTTCACTCTTCTCATCTATGTACGCCTACATCTTCTGACCTTATCTTCCCGACTTCCCTTCCTACCTACTTCGCCTGCATCGCCGACCGACCTGACCTACCTTGCCGTCCTTTCCACCGCCACTTCCCTTGCCGCTTTTTACAGTGTGGTTGCTCCTCCCGTCCCAAGTTCTTTTTTTCTTCCCCTCAAGTGTTTACCGTCGTCACACAGCATCATCATTTTGCATAGCTGCATCCAGCGCATCACAGCCTTGATCACTCAGTAACATAGTCTTCCTTGTTCGTCTCTTCATCCTTTGCAACACGCAAGTAGCCCCTGTGTTTACCTTTCTTACTCTTTTCCCTTTCTTCCCTGTGCACTGGTCGCCTCTTTGTCCTTCTATCCCACTGGCACGCTCATTTCTCGTGCAACAACACCGTTTTTGCTCGTCGTTTTGCTCTAGTCCGCGAATTGCACCCCCGTCCTTGCATGCCACTATGGAATTTGTATAAAACTCGAACAGCAACCCTCTATCCTTTTCCTTTTACATTCCATTTTTTGTTATTTTCGGTTCTTTGTTTGGTCTCGCTTTCTTTCGTCTTCATCTCAACAATCCACAGGAACAGCGCCTATTTCGACGACGAAGAAAATACACACAAAAGCACAAAAATGTCTTCACTCTCAACATCCGACTCAGCAACCACCCTCTGCACAGCACCGCCCCACCAACACATCCATAAAAAGACCCGACGCTTCTCGTTCATCCGCCTCTTCTCGTCTCCGACCACATCGAGATCTTCCAACTCGACTCTGTCTTCCTCGGCCGAAGGGTGCTCCGACTCGGCTAGCATCGCATCCACAGAGGACGATGATCAAGTAAAACAACACCTCGGCACAGGCGTGATTCCAGCCCACTACCGCCATTCGCTGGCACCTTCCTCTCCAAGTGCAGGCAACATGCAGCAGGAAATTATGCGCGAGCGCCGCAAGTCGATTGCAGCGCTGACAGACTCTGCGTTCCGCTCTGCCAGTCTGGATCTCCGCCCTTCTAACCTGCGATTTGGGTCATCACGGCGGGAGCAGCCACAGGTCGAGATGACCGAAAAGATGCGACAGTTTGATGAGCTGCTGCAGAAGCGACGCGGAGGCACGATACGAATTACCCTGACGCCAACGCTGCTGCAGGAGCCTTACTGAAGCGAAGGAGAGGGATCAAGGGGATCAAGAGAAGGGGTGGCAGGGATGTGACACACACGTCCCTGGAGCTTCTATTTTTTCTTTTTTATATTCAACCATCTTGCTCTTCTTGATAACACGAACCTCATTATACCGTTTATTAACACCACATCCACCCAAAAAAAACACCGTTCTCTTGTATTATTTTTTTCTGTTCTTTTAATTTGTACCATAGCCTTTATTCCCACCTAGAAAACATCTCCATGTCCTTGTGCAAAAGTAGCACTGAAGGATTATGTTCCATCCACTCGATTTGAAGCCATAGTTGTGTCAATAGCCAAGGTTTTTTTGTTCATAGTTTCTTAAGACTAAAAAATAACCTTTCAAAAAATCCGAAGTGTGTTCTGGGGCCGCCTTGTTTGGTCTTTAAGAGCAAACAAGCGGACATTGTGGTTGGAGGACTAATGACGATCGGATTATGATGATGCGCGAATAATCGAAAGTCAGAAAAACAGCACACAGATACAGACAGCACTAAGGTTATTACTTGCAGGCACATCGCAGAGACCGAGCCTGGACAGGAGGGTTGGGGGGGGGGGGACAACAACTGATGGTGAGACAACTCTCTTTTGCGACAAACACCACTGTCGATCGAATCTATTTTCAACCGAGAGCAAGAATATA
>KN042432.1:38134-84282 GCA_000739165.1 Podila verticillata NRRL 6337 | reverse complement strand
TCATAGGAGCGCCAACAATGCAAACAACAAACAATCTCCCGCCATTTTCTCTTCTTTTCTCGTCTTTTTCTTCTTCTCCTTCTTCTTCTTCGTCTTCCTTCGCAACGGCAACCTACCCACTCACTCCCTCACTAATGTCATCGGCTGGTGTTCAAGAACCCATCTCGACTGACAGTATCGCGAAATTAACCATCGAAGCAACATTTGCCACCACCACAACCTCAGGTACAACTTTACGCACGACACAGAGCCCATCACCGTCGACTGAGCCTACTACTGCAAAATCACCTTCACCCACATCAACCACCACTACATTAAACAGTACTTCGTCTGCAACAAGTCCAACATCATTAGAGCCGATGATCACCACCTCGGTATTGCCCCCACCCTCTTCTACTCCATCACTTTTACCTTCCACAACAACAACTTTGACTACAACTAATATTACAAAACCAACAACAACACCTATAACGACAACCACCACCATAACTTCCACGATGTCGACTTCTGAACCGGTTACAGTCACAACCACCACGGAGCCACCAATTATCACTACCGCGACAACGGAGCCCTCTATCACAACGACTACAACAACCACTACGGAACCTCCTAAAACTACAACCACGACAACGACCACCGAACCTCCTATCACAACCACTACGACTACGACTACGACTACTACTACCACCACAGAGCCGCCACCAACAACAACTACTACTACTACAGCTAGAACAGAGCCACCCACAACCACAACAACCACTACCGAATCCCCAATCACGACCACAACTGCAACAGTTCCGTCTCCTACCACAACCACTTTGACTAGTACTCGACCCACGCGCACCCGAACAACCAGGACGCGCACGACATCTTCCTCGCCCGTAACCACCTCAAGCACTGCAGAATCGCAACCAATCGTCACAAGTACGGAGTCCGCGATAACCACGGCTCTGGTCCCCGTGATTCCTACAAGCAGCGAATCTAGTAGCGGCTCTATGTCCGCTGGCGGCATCATTGGCATTGTCGTCGCCGCCATGTTAGCAGTGATTGCCGCTGTAGTTGGACTGTTCCTCATCAAGAGACGCCGTCGCCGTAGGATTGACGGTGCTGGACAAGTGATATTCAACCCTGTTGGACTGGACCTGGATGAAAAGTATTACGGAAGCGGAGGAGGAGGGGGATCGGATGGATCGGGTCATGGCTCAGCCTCAGACTCTGTTCTCGGAGGTGTCACAGCCGTGAGCGGAGTCTCTGCAACGGCTGGTATTGGGTACAGTGACTCGAGGTACCATCCCGAGATGGTGAGCTACCGCCCTCCCATTGATCCATCCTTTGCGCACTATGAATATGATCAGTACGATTCCGAGTATTTGGCTCAGCAAGAAGAGGAGGCCGCATACATACATCACCAGCAGGAGCAGTTGTACCAGCAGTACCAAGAACAGATGGCCGAGCATTCGTCTGGTGAAGGAATGGTGGGTGGACCTGTGTCGTATTATCCAACTGTAGCACAATTGCGCTACCAACAGCAACAGCAAGAGCTTGGGTCAGAGGTGTACGGCGCGCAAGACTTTAATGACTATAGATATTTGTACCGTCTGACCCGCGATGACATGGCACCGGACACTGCTGCTATTGTCGCGACTTCAGCTCCATTCTCCGGTATGAACGTGCAGTCAGTAGGCAGTCCAACCTCGCCACATTCACATACAACAGCGGCGGCCTCCTCGCCAGTCTCGACACCTGTCCTACTAACCAGCCGGGTCTCCGTGACGGGCTCTGAGGACAGTGTGCAAAATGGAAAAAACGAGCCCTGGCCTTCTCCCAAACGAGGACCTCAGGTACTTGTTTCCGAGAACTAGACTCTCTCACTCTCTAATGCCTAGCCCTGCTTCGTCTTCTTTAGTTTGACGGAGTTCCTGTGTTCCACCAGCACGTACGCGACATACTTCAAATGGTGGCTAATAAACATGGATATATAAACCTGACTTCAATTCTAATGCTGAAACACCATGTCATGTGTACAAGCCTATACTCGCTATTTATTTTATCCTCAAGCAATATCTGATCCTAGATCGTAAGCTCTAAATATGTCTTTTACGCTTCCTGAGATGCTCCTTGGCACGCCTGCAGCATTCTCTCGAGCCCAAGCTTCAGCATCGGAATAGGAACCGCAAACGTCACTCGAAAGAAACCAACTTTGCTCTCCGAGAACGCCTCTCCCCAGTTCACATACACGCCACGATCTAGCATAGCGCGGCACAATAAGTGCTCCGCAGAACGCTCGCCTGCTGCTGCAGACACTGTGAGGGACCGAGGAATAAACTGGCGAAAGTCGGCCCACAGGAAATGGCCTCCCTGTGCAGGCAGAAATGGGATGTTGTGAGCGCGCAAGGTATCAACAGCCAGAGTGTACGACTCGGCTAGCCGCTTCTGGTTCGTTTGGGTGAATGTTTCAATAGTGTTGGGGTCGGATAAGAGCTTGGTGATCATGGCTTCGGTGGGGGATGACATCCAGGTGAAAACACTAGTAGATCGAACAAAGAGGAGAAAAATCGCGTCAGATAGTTTTGGAGTAAACCAGGACGAGAATGGTGAGCACGCCTACGGTTTACTGCACATACGCAATAGCTCGCATAGCGTCAATCAGTTCTGGGTTCCAGGGCGAAAGCAAGCATCCACATCGAAATCCATTCAGGCAAAAGTCCTAATGATTTGGCACGCATCCAGGTCAGCCAAGAGGAGCAAGATACTTCTCAGATGAGGCATAATCACCAAATTATATCTACCTTGCTCATGCCATAGGCAACATGAATCAAATCCTTCTCGCAGTACTGCTCAAGATCAGGGATCGACAGCACCGAGATAAATGGAGTCGAGCCTGGCTGCTCAGCCTTGGCTTGACCCACTAGCTTGTCGTCAAAGACCGATAACGCGTAGATCTCGTCATACAGAATATGAACCTGATTCCGCGAAGCAAACCGTAAAAACTCGATCAAAATCTCGCGCGAGTAGTTCCTGGTAACATAAAAGAAGTAGTCAATGAGACCCCAGTTTTTTTTCTCTCTTTGATCCCAAAAGCGTGCAGTCACTAGGACTCAAGTTGCATCATCAAATATCTCCGTAGCCATTACATCCCCCTCGGTATTTGAACAAGAAAGGCTGCGAGAACTTACCTTCCCAGAGGGTTGTGTGGATTGGACAGTACCACCGCCTTGACTTTGATGCCTTCACTCTCGGCTTTGTACAGCGCATTTTGCATCAGATCGACATGGCTAACATCAAACGGCAAGCAATCTCCTAGATCACAAACCACGACTTTGGCTTTGCTCTTTACCATGATGTCGGTGTTAAACCCGCCTATGGCAACGAAAGGGTGATAACCACGCACATGAATTAAAACCATACGCAGAAAAAGGTTGACGTCTGTTCTTCTTCGAGCGAACATGCATCGAGCAAAGACAAAAACAGCCATCGTGATTCTTTTTACCATAGAACGGAGTCGTGATAATGATACCCTCGCCAGGGTCACACACACAGAACGTAAAGTTGTCGACAGTGGCACTGCATCCGGCAGACAGTACCATCTGGTCAAACGACACAGGCTCGACTGGGTTGAAGTACCGGTTGAAGATATTGTTCGCGAAATGCTCGCGCAGTTTCTTTGAACCTGAAGGAGACTCGCTGTATCCGAACAGCTGACACATGACGAAAGATGAGTCAGACGCGAATAAAGTGGGCCGTGAGGAATGAATGTTTTGTCAGCGAATATTCACCAAGTGTTTGTGAACTGATTGAAATTATGCGCCCTAAAAAAAAAATGTTTCTTCGCAGAACCATTGCTGGAAACACACGCACAATCGAAATAAAAAAGAACACAGATATCAGTCAGTGCAGAGACTCCAATAGATACCTTGGGGTTCACATGATCCACGGTGCCCATCTACAACTCAACAAACATAAAAAACAAGCATCGTGGTTACTGTTAGCAAAGCACAAGTTATAGCGAGATTTTAAATGATAAATGCGACAAGTAAAAATATCTTTACGATTTTGGTCAATTCCTTCGTCATGAGCTGGTTCTCAGCAACGCCGAGGTTGATGATTCCGTTGGGGTTTGTGTCAGCATCGTACTTGTCCGAGTTGACCTTTCTGACGCCGTCGAGCATTATATTAGGCTCACTCAAGTTCTCCTGTGCGCGTGTCGACAGTCTGTGATTCTTGTTTGTCATTATGACCTTGCTGGCAATGGTTAGGGTAGTAGGATGATTGACGATTGAGTGAAGAAAAGAAAAGGTGGTTGGTGATTTTCTGAATGGAGGGGGAAGAGAGAAGAAAGAAAAGAAAGGAGAAGGAAGAGAGCAATTGAAGACGAAATACGAGACTCGTCCGCTTTAATCATTCCGTCACCCCTGAGAGATGTGGCCAGGGGGAATGTTGGATCAAGCGAGGAAACGAGGGTGGATCGAAAACCGTTTTAAAAGGTCTAAGCGCCTTTTCCCCCGTCATGCACACATTCATGCGCATGCCTCTTTAACTGGGAGGTTTTGTTGGGCATGTCATCAACAAAATATTCATTAATTTTCGCGCAGTTCGCTGGAATTTATTTAAATTTTGAGTGGGCGATTTGGCTATGTCTGACTCAACATCTTTGGGGGGCGCTCAACGCCCTCCATGTCCTCGTCTGCAATACTCATCCGCTTTTGAATGAGATTGGGGCCATTCCTGCTGGGTTCATGGCCGGGATGACCATTGGTCGCGACCGTAGGCGAACTATGAGGAACAGGATGCTGTCCGTATGTTGGGCTGAGCTGTGGTGCAAATTGGTGCGGCGCTGAGGGTCGGAAGGAAGAGTGTCCGGCACCATTCATAGAAATATTAAGGTTGGTGTTATTGCTTGCGCTGTTGTATCCCGCCGGTGAATGCATAGATGCCATAGTGCTTTGTGCAGAATAATTCGAGTAAGGTGAGTACCCTGGACGCTGTGGATACGAAGGTGTATAAGGTGCAGCAAAAGGAGTGGCGTTGGGAAGCGAGTGCTGTTGGTGTATGGGCTGATGCTGGTGTTGTGGTGCTCCTAAGTGTCCGTTGTAATAGGGTTGAGGAGGAAAGTGAGTGGCCGCAGGATCTGCAAGGTACCCTTGTGGCTGGTAGCCTGGATGAGATGGCGACTGTTGTGGGTGCTGAGTATAATGTGGTCGAACGATGGGACCATTGAGATGCTGAGGCTGCAGCGGTGGCGAGTGGTACGACTGTCCATGTCCGGAATAAGGCAAATTCTGGTATGGAGGCGAATGGACCATCAGTGGAGACATTGGGCTTGTAGAAGCATGAGAGTGTGTCTGAGGGGCAAGTCCGTTGGTCGCCATGTTTGGCTTCCGTCCAGGCTTTCCTTTCACTGGTGGAGGAGGTGAGGCTGACGCTACACCAGAGTTGGCAAGTGCCTCCAATCGCAGCTTTTCTTCCTTCTTTTCCTTGCGAGCGATCCGCTTCTTTTCCTTCTCGACACATCTTGGGCAAATAAAGTCGACCTTGTCCCAGTTGGTAACCTTGCGGCCCTGATTGGCGTCCTCTTGCTTGACGCAAGCAACATGCTGCCACACATTGCATTTTCCACAGGCTATCATCAACTCGCCATCGTCCTAGTCGCGCCACAAGCCAGAAGAAATGTTAGAAAGTGGAAATTTCAAGTCATGCACCGATTTTTCATCTTAGTTAAATAGAGAGTGAACGAGGATGTGAGGACGTTTTACCAGGTTATTGCCAAAGACTCCGCAGACACAGTCAAAGACCCAGTCTTCTTCCTCTTCTTCATCTTGGTCATCTGTCCGTGACATATTCTCATCTTCGTCCTCTTCCTTAGGATGACCACCCTCCAGCCGCTTCTTCTTTCGGTTCTCGCGTTCCTTAGCAATCTTAGCCTGTTGTTGCCTCTTTTTCTCTTCTCGCTCCCAAATGGCGTTCTCACGATCCTTGAGTCTCTGTTCACGCTCCTTGAGCCGGTCTTCCCGAATCTGTTGTTGCTGTTGTCGCTCCTATACACCAAGGATAACATATAGACTTGAATAAAATAATTCGTGCTCACATCAAATTACACCAAAACCTCAGCCTGGCTACATACCTTCTCAGCGCGGCGTTCTCGTATTTCGAGTCGGCGTTGCTCGGCAGCTTCCTGTATTTCTTGTTGCCGAATGGCGTTCAGTCTTGCCTTTTCCTGCAGCTCAAGCTCGCGGATAACAATGCGAGATGAACGTTTGCGGTTAGCAACCGCCTCTAGTTTCTCTCGCTCCTTTTCCTTTTCCTATTAGTATTATTGAGACGATAAACATGACAAAGTTAGCTTAACAAGACTTACAAAGCAACTGCTAACGTGCAAACAGACTCTCAGATCGGCTCATTACCCTGATATCTTCGAGCACCTTAGGCAGAATGTCATTGTTGACGAATGAATGCAGTGCCTTCTCGTCAGGGTGTTTTGATCTCTTGAATGTGGTTGCAAACTCTTCCCACTCTTGCCGAGTAATACATACTGGCTCCCATTCAACGCCTGGAGTGATTGGAGGTGGTTCAAACTCCGGCTCTGGCTCTGCTGAAGGTGCCTCTGCTTTCTGTCCGCGCTCTGACCTACGGGTGCCTCGACGCGGCTCTGGGGCTACCTTTGGTGGAGGGGGAGGCGCAGGTTTTGATTTTTTGGTTGTCCGTTTTGGTGGTGGATTTTCTCTGTAAAGCCTATTGTCTAATAAACGAGTTGGAATGCTAAGTTTCCTGTTGCTTCAATGGATGATATCACTCAAATGGGTGATGGTGGAACAATGACGACTTACCATCAAAGAGCCAGTAGATACGCTCGTGGGCATCAATGCCTATTGGGTCCACCCTCTTTCAAAATAAAAGAGATTAAAGACGTTAGGACTCAGTACCTTGGTACAAGATTATTGTTAGGTTTGCGATCTCCTGAGAGGAAAGAATCGTATTTACCCAGTCAATGGCATTATCATCCTCCACTTTGAGAATAGATCGGAAGCGATCTGGGTCATCAAGCTGCCATTCACAAAGATTAGTGAGGATCATGAGCTTGGTAGCAAGGCTGAACGACTCATAGTTGTGTGCATCCTCTTCGATCCAAGGGTTTTGCTCATCGCCTCGTTTTTCAAACTCTTTCTGGCAATACTTGATCCAGTTGTCGAAACTAGTGGCAGATGAGAATACCAAGGCCATACAAATATTAGACGTGTTAAAAGCTGTGAGTCGTGACAGCAGTATTGGGAGAATAAAATGACTACGCCATCATTCTTGACGAATTTGATCCGCTGAGGGCATGTCCATGGCAACTCAAGTAGTATCATAGGTTTGCTACACTTAGACTTCAAGCAAAACAGAGTGCTCAAGGGACAATGGAAAAACGTCGCCGATCTACACCTGGACGAAACCACAGCACGCCACCCACACCACCGCATGACAACCACTCCATCATCTACTTTTGCAGTTGTAATATGCACTTGATCCCAAATGGAGTGAATTAAAAGGGCCGTCCTTGGTCTGTGCTCAACAGTTCGTACTCCTGCTTCCTGTGCACGCGAATGCGGGCGGATCGGTGTTCTACTTTCTTTGCTATTTCCAAGCAGTTGGTGCCGACTCGGTCGTACGAATGTATATTACGATTATATGCTTCCAGTTGATTGCAATATTCAGCATAGAAGCAAAAGAAAAACTTGTCTGTCAAGGTTAATGGATGAATGAGAATTGGTTACCTGATCCGGCGATCCTGAGTCAGTGCACGGAGCATGCGCGCTTGGAGATCCACCAAGTAGGCCAATGCATTTGGATCCACCAATGCTTGCTCAAGGTCCTAACAGAAATCGATCCATCAGACAAGAATGATTAGAGCTTGGTGTTCATGGGAATATTGGGCAAAGCCAAAGAAGGTTTTGCATGTGAATCAACGTTTCTCAAATAAAGGCGGCTGATCTCTTTCTGTGCTCATGAAATCAGGAATGCCAAAAAGCATGGTGCTGCTTGGTGGTCCTTTTTTTGCGTATGCTTTATTCGCCTCCACGACAAGTGTCAACAGAGAAAGAGAAAGCGACATAGAAGAGAAGCGACATAGCATTGAGGTGTCGTGGCAAGGATGTGTGATGTGTGGCATGTACCTCTGTTTCAAAATCGTCCAGCGCAAAGGCAGGATGGAACATGTGCAGGAATTGGCAGATGGCGGCAAAGTCCTTCATGGTCCTAAGCTCCAACAGCTTGTCATGGTGTATAGGGTCGATGTTCATCCCTGATTATATTTCCTATGTTTCTCCACCCTCTTTCTTGAGTTGAAATAAAGAGCAGAAAAGTGGTATTGATGTGAGTGGAATGTGAAGAAGTGAATCGTGAGTAATGGGAAAGGCGGAACACAAAAATCTTCAACGCTCCTGCTCAGAAAGCAAATATGACCCTTAATTACTCCAGGTGTGTCTGCCTCGCAGGGCGACAAAATGAGTTTCTTCTCTTGCATTTTACCCATTCATCCCACCACAACGCACACATCATTTACCATGAATCCCGAGTAGTAAGTAGCTGGTCACAAGTCATTCCATCCGCGACAAGCCCACTCCAACCCTTTGTCCTCCAGCAAAATACAATGGGGGCATGCTCTCGAACAAGACCAAGCCATAGCGCGAAGAATAATGTCATCCTTATTTGTTGTCATGAATGGAAGGGTCTATACAAACCACAAAACGCACACCACCTGCGACGTTTTCTTAGTTAAGAGTGCTTTGTTCTCAGGAATCGGCTATAATCATTGACACCAGTGTTTCATGCAAAAGGAGCTTCAGCCACAACCAAACAAGAATGACATGGTCTAACCTGTTATCCCTCAACCCATCTTGCAGCGATTACCTTTTCAAGCTGTTGCTCATTGGCGACTCTGGTGTCGGCAAGAGTTGTTTGCTTCTTCGATTTGCTGACGACACTTATACCGAGAGCTACATCTCGACCATCGGTGTCGACTTTGTAAGTCTTTTTATTCTTGCCAACCAAAGCGAGCAGTTCCACAAGCCTTTTGTCTGAACAGGAACTCTATCAACAATTCGACTCGGCCCACTGTACCACTTCGTGGACACAGCACTGCAAACACAAGAAACATCACGCAGCAACAACAACGAAGGGGCATGCATGCAACACGTGATAGTGACCACCAAGGAACAGAAACCAAATACGTGGTCATAACGAACCCGTGTCCACAGGGGAATCACATTTCTGGACTGATCACGTTCGCTGCTTTCAGGAACACAGAAACCAGAATAGAATATGGACAGGGATAAACACCACGGGAGCTTGCTCGCACTCAAGCACAGCAGGATACATGGCCATCCCACCATAATGTCGCAACTTAGACGTATAAAACTCAACTGCGTCCGTTATATTCACCCTCCGATAGAAAATCCGCACCATTGAACTCGAGGGCAAGACTGTCAAACTCCAGATTGTAAGTTCTATCATGCTACGTTCACAAAAGAGGGTTCCTCTCTCTCTCTTTTGGTGCGACCAGAACAATGTGCACTTAGACTAACAGACAACATGCTAATTGTGATAAAATCAACAATAGTGGGATACTGCTGGACAGGAACGCTTCCGCACCATCACTTCGTCGTACTACCGCGGTGCACACGGCATCATCGTCGTCTACGATGTTACCGATCAGGATACCTTCGCCAACGTTAAGCAGTGGCTCTCAGAGATTGACCGCTACGCCTCTGAAGGTGTTAACAAGCTTCTTGTCGGCAACAAATCTGACCTGACCAACAAAAAGGTGGTCGAGTACACTGTCGCCAAGGTACACGTGTCACTTCTTTGGTCTGGCCAGGTGTTCGTGTTCGGAAAACAAGAAAGAAAGGAAAATGCTCACCGTTGACTACTTTTTCGCAATAGGAATTCGCTGACCAATTGACCATCCCCTTCTTGGAGACGTCGGCCAAGAGCGCCACCAATGTCGAGCAGGCTTTTATGACTATGGCCAAGCAAATCAAGGACCGCATGGGAGCCGCCACTGTCAGCCCTGCAGGAGCTAACAAGAGCATCAAAGTTGGCTCTGGTCAGCAGTTGCCCGCGCAGTCTTCGGGCGGATGCTGTTAAACCACCCCTTTTTCTTGGTCACAATAATCCTTTCACAATACTCCCGCTATTCTGCTATCCCTTTGACCCACGTAGTATCCTTTTTTTTTTTTTTTTTGTTCTTTCATTTTGGAATCAATAAACGCGAAAAGAAATGGTTTAATCCATAAGAGCCAAAAGATCGTCCTCGTCCTGCTCGTCCTCCGCTGGCGCCACCACCTCCACGGACGCATCTTGCGATTGCTCCCAGAACTGTTCAGCCTCAGCATCGGAAACTCCACCAGCACCGACGGGCACTTCCTGCGCGGTCAGCAGTCCCAATGTCTTCCTGTGTTGCTTCGCCAACATCTCCCAGAAATCAATCCGCTGTGGCGACGTTGATGTTTGGAGACACAGGTGCTTTACCTCCTTAATGAATAAGTTCCAGGTTGTTACTCGTTTCTGGATCGTTTCTTTGTCGTCTTCCTGTCGCCCTGCTAACATTGCCACGTCCGCGAAATCAGCATGAGACAAGAACACACGCAAGGACTTGAGGCAGTCGATCGCTTTTTCGTACAGTTGGTCGCCAAATGACGTCAAAATCAGTTTCAGCACCATGGCTTTCATCTGCTCCACCGCCAACGACACCGAAATCCATCCTGCACCCGCAGGTCGCACACCCTGCTGTGTGTTGATGGTTGCAATGCGCACCAGAGCCTGAAAGTCTTTGACCGGATCTGAGGTGCCCACTTCGCGAACAGACGCCATCTCGAACGGCACCATACCACTGGCTGCCAGATCACTCTGTCCTTGGCCAAACGCCGATCCACTCCCAGCTCCGGGTACAAATCCTGTAGCTCCGGCCACAGATCCAGTTGTAGCCGTACCAAAGACCGATTCGGACTTGTGACGCTTATTGTTGTTCCGTTCATCAGCAAGGCCATCAAAGAGACTACCTTCTGTGCCTCCCACACCGCTCAGTTGCGCTATACCATCCTTGTCATTCTCGAGCGAAGATGCATAACCGCGCTTGCCTACGGGCTTTTCGAGCTTCTTGATATCCCAGAGTCGGATCAGTGTATCGGCATAACCCTGTGCGGCATCCAAAAGATCTGGGCGTGGGAGCAGTTGCTTGATGAGCGGCGCCGGCACCGGAGGAAATTCGGCAGTAGGATTCAGGGCTCGGAACTCGATCAGCTGTTTATGGCGCTGAACTGCAGGATTGAACGTTACCTCTGGCGTCAGATACTCTCTAAAATACAGAAAGATCTTTAATGAGTAAGGAAATTTTGGGTTACGGGTCGTTGTGTATCATGTTACATTCAAAAAAAAAAAGTGAAATACGTACTCGCCATCTTCAACCGTCATGAGATCCAGAGCATTAACGAAATCCTTGGCGGCCGAAATCATGTCAGGTGTTGCCAGCAGTCGATGCTTTTCTAGCTTTTTGCCGGAAGTTGATTTGACATCCGTCAAGGACGTAAAGAAATATTGCCGAACATCTTCTTGGAAAGCCACCTATGATACACACGATCATTGAAGTATTGTATTAGCATCGTATCCATATCTTTTCAATGAGAGATAAAATCTTACCTGTCCAAAGTAGAAAAATTTTGTCTCGGCTGTGATCTCTGGCCAGAGGATGGCCAGTTTGGGCTCGGCATCTTCCGCACGGACATAGCGGCATAATGCATACGAGTTCTTCTCAAACATGCCAAACAGAAGTCCTGCGATTTCCACTTCTGCCCTTGGGTCTGCCGGCGCTGGAAAGACTGCATACGTATTCGCCATGAGCCAGTCCCGCTTAAACTATACCATGAGTGTGTGCGCGCGCGAAAGAGTGTGACAGAGTCAGAGAAAAGGTCAAGAAAAAACAACAAGTCAATACCACAGTACCAGACGCTAGCACCTACTGTAGACGCTGAAAAGAAGCCAAGAATCGTGAGACTCTTGTCGGTCCTCAGCTTGTAGGCATCCAAATCAACTGCACGGATGGGTACGATGGTCTTTCCGTACATGTACGCCTTTTCAAGATCGTCTGCCGCCACTTCGGTATCCACATCCATGTCTTCGCCAGCCATGTCTGCTGTGACCTTCAGCTTGTACGTTCGCGACTGGTTCACTAAGCCAGTATGACCCTCGGGCAGATCATCCGCCGCTGCACTTTCAGAAAGCATCGAATATTTCTTGGCTGTCGGTAGCTTGACCGGCATAGTGATGGGAAACATGTGAACAGGAATAGAAAGGGCAGAATCTGGATGGCTTTCCGGATCACCCAGATCGAGGGTACCACGGTAGACAGCTGTTGGCTTGACCTTCTTTGTGTGAAACTCATTTGTGAGCTCCAAAGCCTCGTCGAGCGAGAACACGTTCCCAGAGGCCGCTTCGCACATCTCCTTGAAGAATATTTCATTTTCTTTCTGCATTTCAGTCTTTGGCTGCTCTGTGCCGTCTTCCGAGTCGAAATCTGTGCCACTAGATTTAAGTGCAAAATACAGGTTAGCTCCTTAGGATATGTCTTTACCTCACCATCTAAAATAAAACTACCGACTTACATGACATTGAGTTGGATGCCTTCCTCTTTGAGCGTTCCCTGAACCGGTTCAACATCATCCTTATTGATCTCGGCGCAAGCATCAGTGAGGACGTAAATTTTTTTCTCATACTTGAGTCTCTTGCAAAACTTGGACATCATATCCACTGCCACAATCAATCCATCCATGCCTAGAAAAATGTCGTGGTATGTTTAGCCAAAATGGAGTTGTAAGAATTCTGTCAGCTCGCAGTTATTATCAATGCAGATGACAACTATGAAATCGATATAAAAGCGAACGACAACAAAATACGTACAATCTCCCATGGTTTCTCCGTATTCGACATCATTCTGGACTCCTTTCATCAGGTCCAAAGTGGCAATGCCAAGGGGCTGAAGAACATCCACGAACTGGTACTCTGCTGATCCGTCCTCGTCCACAGTCGCCAGCTCGTTGTTGGTGTCTAATTTTCAGTGTTCAGATTGTTTCGTGCGTCAGTGTATGTGTATGATAATCAACTTTCTCTTATGTTACTTCATCCAACCAAAGCTTTTCTTGGGGTCAAGATGAACGTACGATTGGAGCCGACAAGAATCACTGAGACGTAAACTGTTTTTCTATTCATGTGGACCTGAAGGATTTAAGAAAAACGGGACTTCAGTTACAGCGACTCCTTTTGGTGGCAAAAAAAACAGGCATGGAAAAACGAACACTGAAGCAAATGTCGGCAACGCGATGAACCGCCCATAGACAACGAGATGTCGACAATTGCCTTGTTTATACCTTGTTCGCCAACAATTTCAGTAGCACGGCCTTTGTTTCTTCTAGGCGGGAGACATTGAACCCTTCACGCTTGGCCTTGAGCGTTGGGCCAACATCAAGGATATACACTGTCGCCTCTTTGGATGCCATGGTGATGAATGTGGTGTCAGCTGTCGAATCAACGTGAGATTAAGATGGAAGTGTGGGAATGAGGCTGATTGGAGATATTTGATGTCGAAAAGCAAACGAGAGTGATGCGACGTGACCCACAAACTGTTCCAAATTTTTCGGTGGCAAAAAAAGCCATTTTTTTTACTGCGAGTGGTGGCAAAGTTAAATGGTTGTAACACAATTCAGATCACAGCAATAGCTATCTTGGCGTCGTTTTCCATAGTCATGTCTGGCGAGGACGGGCTGCAGGAAGTCTCAGTTGTGGCGAGCACCATTGGCTCCTCATTGTTTGCTATCTGCGGTGTGCGCGGAGTAGGATTTGACGCAGGTGATTCAACATGCTCTTTCTCCTGATCATGTCGCAAAGTGGGTTCGAGTATGTTTCTGTGTGAAAGTGCCTTCTCCCCTTGTGGTTCAGGCTCAGCATCTCTCTGGACCTGATCGTGATCCTTGGACGAGTACTGTGTGATACTAGATTCCTTGTCATAGTAAAGACCGATATTCTGATTTTGATTCCTTGTCTCCGTTTGAGAGTAGTGCTGGCGCTGCATTGAAAAGTGGCGGCGGTCATCCACCCGGTGCATCTGCCCAGGGATAGGGGGCATCTCGAAGGACGGTGTGTGCGAATGACCTCGGCTCTTACGCTGGTACATATCACGAGAAGAGTATTCGAGCGAAGGTGTATATGAGTGGCTTGACTCGTGGCGTGGGTCATTTCGTCCGAAATCCGTCGGGCGGGGAGGTTGATAGCTGCCATAGTCATCGCGAATTTCCATTCGTGAGAGACCCAGTGAACCGGAGTTGGTGTGGCCTCGCTTCTTTTGCATCAAGCGCTCCTCCATCGAAGGGCCACGGCCCAGCGTGTATTGGGAGGATGAATGGTAGGATCCATTTTCGCGGTGCTGATCTTGCTGTGGTCGATACTGGTGCTGAGCATGGGTCATGGAACGGTGACTTATTTTCTGGTGTTGATCGTCTCCATTGACTCCGCTGGTCTCGAAATCCATGTCACATTGATGTGAAGCAGGAGGGTTTGAGCCCGGGTGCGATGCTTTCTCAGGCGAGCCGTGAGTGTCAGGTGGTGATCCGTAGTATCGTGCTGGATCATGTTGCTTATCCTTTTGGCCGCCAAACATCTGTGATGATGCTTCGTGGTGAGAATAGGTTGCTTGTTGGTGTTCCTGAATGGTATCCAATTGCAGTATGAGGCTGTCCAAGTGCTTGGCGTCCTGCTCACGCTGCGTGTTAAACTCAATCATCTTGGGGAAGTCGACAGGAGTGCCGCTGTGCTTCCTTGCGTGCTCCAGAAGCGAATCGGATCGTGCAAATTTCTTGCCGCAACCACCATATGTGCATTCAAAAGGCTTTTCGCCTGTGTGTGTACGCATGTGGCGGATAATTTGGTGATGCTTGTGGAACGGTTTTTGCTTGACTACACAATTCTCCCAATCACAAGTGTAGTGGGACTGGGATGTTTGAGGGTTTCGAGTCATGATCAGGTTGTTAGCGCCTCTATGTCATTTACAGGGCGGCATGCTGGCGGTCTGCAATTCGTTTCATTTTACCTTTCCGAGGCCAATGTGAGCTTCTTCGACGTGCGAGACAAGCCAATCTAAGGCCCCAAAGACTTGGTTGCAACTCTTCCAAAGACAAGTCCACGTGCTCTGAGCGGCGCCTATGGAAGGCGGCGAGTCCGCACTCTTGCTGAGAGCTGGGACTGCGGCACGGATCGTGACTGGCGCGATCATGGAGCCGGGAGTCTCCTCGAGCAGTGGAATTCCAGATTCGTACTCATCCTCAGTAATGTCAACTGAGAGCCTCCGCTTCTTGCGATCTGATCCGAGTTCGATCCGTGAGATAATGGACTCGTCCGAGGAGGTGCCGTTGATCTTGTTCAGCTGGGCATCGAGCTGATAGCATACAGCTTTGAGGTCGACGTAGTTGGCATTCTTGAGTTCATACTTTGCCTGCAGCTCACTGAATTCGCGTCGTGCTCGCTCCAACTCAGAGTTGGTCACTGAGAATTTGTACTCTAGGTCGGTGTTGATCCGCTGCAGTACATCGATCTTTTGGCAGAGGAAGCCGTTCTTCTTGACGAGGGTCGACAGTTGCTCTGTCAGTGAACCCTCGATCTCTATGTGAATCAAAACACGTTATGTAAATTCATGTGAGCTATTGCAAGGCAAGGAGGACATACAAGCTGTCGGCTTTCGTTATGATTAAGTGGAGATGCGAGATACAACCAGGACAGAACACCAAGAAGGGAATGGAAGAAGCAAAATCCAATCCACCGAATGAAACAGAGAAAAGTAACAAGAGAGAAGGAATAAAACAAGATTATGAGGCTTTTTACCTCGAAACTGCCGTGAGTGTGCTTCCCAGAATCGACCCAGCATTGCTTGCAAGTCGGTGATAGAAGTGACCTCTTGTGCTGTGGTGCCGTTGGCATCCCTTGAATCGTGAATGTCCTTCATTGACATGGATTTGGTGAACAGGAACGGACAAGGATAAGGGATATCACAAAGAAGAGATGTATGCTGGAAGAGGAAGAGGTTCGTCCTTCGTCTATTTGAGAAGTTACGAAGGATATTAGGAACAACATATGACAGTGGATAACGCTGACTCGGTGCCCGAAATAAAGTGCCATGTGTCTGCTTGCACACATTGATGCACAGACACCGTGATTTGACACACCACAGCTCATACCCAGAGTGGTATCCTCGTGGAGAAGAGGTGTCGGAGAAGAGTGAAGCTGGGGGAGAAAGATTGAACACAACGTATCTCCAGGTGGATGTGTGCCTCTGTGACTGAGAGTGGAGTGTATGAAGAAAGAGACAAGATGGTGGTGGAAGGGATGATTGGGACAGAAACCGGGTATGTATAAAGGAGAGAAATATGGATGAGGGAAGCGAAGAAGAAAGAAGGAAGAGAGGAAGAAAAAGACAAAAAGAAGGTGCCAGACTGGCTCTTTGGCTTTATTTATTTTCGACACAACACTCCCCCTTCCACCCCATCCTGGTCGGAATGTGGCCAAGTATCCATAAGAAAAAAATGAACTCGTGGATTTTGGAGGGAGCTTTTTTTTGCATTGCTCATCCGAAAGAGAGAAAGAAAAAAAGGGATGCTTGGATGGGATGGACGGGCAGGATAGAGAAGGTGACCGAAGTGAAGGGGCTCGACTGAAAGGGGGAGAGCAAGACGAAAGAGGACGAAGACAAGGGGAGGCAGGCATGACGAACATACGCAGATGACGATGATGAGATGATGGTAGACAGCGCGACTAGGCCAGCAAGGTTTGGCTGGTTCTGTGGATCTGTGGATAACAGCATTACGGAAAAGTTGCATGGGCCATGGCAGGCACAAACTTGTCTTACGAAGTCAGACCACACTGCCGAGAATACACCCTACGATCGACTAAAAGCCTTCACCCCGTTTCGTAGGGTTGGTGGCAACGCAGCACAAACAAGGCCAAAGCTAAAGCGAGTAACGCGAATGAAGAGGCGTGGAGAATGGAGGTAAAAGAGTAGAATGTAGAATGACATGCAATATCTGGCTGGAACCCGAGAGGCAAGTACACCATGCTGCCAGAGATGATCAGCCGGTTCGAGAGCCAAACAAAGGAGCAAAGATAGAAAAGATGGAACTGGATAGGTGGAGGAATGGAGGGGTGGATGGATGCACCGTATGGGTGCGAATGGGAAAAGGGAACTCCCGGGGGAAGGGGAGGAGAGGGCCATAGGGAGGGTCATGGCTGTGTGTGGAATAAAACAAAACTACACCAGACGCCACTTGGTTCTTTTTTTCTTGGATTTTCATTAAATCGCTCAAAAGCAAGGCATAGACAGCGCAGGCAACTTCAAGGGCCGTACATCCAAAGGTGACCCATGCATCAAAGCATCCTGTCCATAAGGCTAACTGCCCTAGGTGGACTGCGAAAACGTCCTTGACGCCAAACCTCTTAATGGGCGGATAGCGATCCAGCCCAGGGCGATAGATTTAGAAAATGGACAAAGAGAGACTCAGACGAATAATCCTTGGCACCAACTTATTCGCAAATCATGGCCATTCCTTTGCAATAATGCCCCATTCTATTATCCTCCTGTTCTTCTGGTGGTACCGACACCTTCCGAAATGTCACATACTCCTCCCGTTTTTTGGTATTTGATCCTACATGCTTGTAGGGAAAACCAGGACAAAGGAGAATACGTGGGCCCTTCTTTCCTGGCCATTCCAGCACGCACGCACCACAACACACGCCAAGGAACACAGAGAGCATTCCTCGGGACCAGAGGACCTTCGACATTAATCTCGGTGACCGAGCGATCCCATGATGGAGCTCTCTAGAAATCATCACTTGAAGTGGCGGGTGAATGTTTGATTTCCGCGTGGGTCCCAGGCAGGAGGCAGGAGGCAGGGGGGACTACTGGATAAAGTGTCATTAAAATGGCATGTGAGGGACTAACGCAAAGATGTACGCCAGCCGAGACGATGCGAGAAGTGACATATGAAGTTGTTGTTGAGCACCAATAGTTGGAGAAGAACGAAGACACGAAGAAAATGCCTGTGCATGGACGTTCGCATTTGCATTTGTGCAAGGTATCTTTTCTGTTTGCTCTCAACGCTCCCCACCAGTCCAGCGGCAAATTAATTTGCGTTGTCTTCATGCGCAACAGGTTACATATCTGTGAGTATTTTTACTTCCTTCTCATCTCCTCTTTCTCGTCAGCTCTACATCTCCATCTCCATTTCTAACCATTACATCGTTACATTTTACAACATCGCAGTCCTTAGTTTTCTCATCTCCATCCTTTCCTTATCTCTCCCCATCTCACTCTCTACCTCTCCATTCGCCCATTGGCGTGATCATCCCCTGGCTCACTCTCCTCTTTCATCTTTCCATCTTTAAAAAATATCCGCCACCACTCCTTAATTCCCTTTCTCCACATTACCGTCACCCCTTCAAATGAACCTCACTCCAAAGGCACAGGCAATCGAGCGTGAATTCCAGAACGCAAGAGCCAAAGCGAACTACCCCGCCTTCCCCGAATTTGCACGTCGCTATGTCAAGCACAACAAGGATGGCATTGGTAAATACTCTTTTCCCCAACCAAGTGATCTCACTTCTAAGACAAGCTATAACAAGCTGACCATCGAACGCAAACTCAGGAAAAGCGGGAGAAACTGGATGAGATGTCGTGCAGAATGACTTTGGTTGGTTGGAGAAAGAGTTGATGGCAACCAGGTCAGACCGTTTCCTGTTGGTGTGCTTGTTCGCTTTATGGTGATAGTGAGCAAATGTACATTTGCACTAAAATAGGTCATCATCCTTTGTCATGAGGAAAGGCATACAACGACACAAAAGAACCTCCTTGCATCTCAATGAAATAACTAATGTCGCCTTCTCACCTTGTTTCCCATAACCCAACTAGTCCTTGCAAATACAGCCTTACTAGAGTTGACCGTAGGCGAAGCTGAGATCAACGCCCGCAAGGCCCAGCACTGGACACTGGCGGCTTCTCTGGACGACTCACCGGAATCAATCGCTATCAGCCCATTGATCAAGCAAGACACTATTCAGGAAGCCGTCGAAAAGCTGGAATCCGTCCTTACTCGCGGCACTGACGAGCACCAAGAGGTACAGATTCTTGGGCAAAAGCTACAGGAAAAGGCGGGAGATCATTTAACAGATGGAGTTTGTAATTCGCCCTGAACTGGGGACACTAAACAGAATCTGGTGTTATCATTAATAGTATGCTGCCATTGTGCTAGCAAGAGCAGCCCTGGCTACAGATGCCCCTGACCGTCTGCAGCGTGTCGCCCACTACCTCCAGAACATTCAGCTCCCTCCCGCCAAGATCCCAGTGGGCTACAACTTTGCACTCATCATCTGTGGACTAACCATCAAGGGCATGACATTGGAGGCGGAAGGTCGTATCTCAGAGGCCATCGTGTCTTACGATAATGTATCGCTACTTGTCCAATCCAACCCAAACGAGAGAAGCGACGAATTGAACTCGTGGACTGAGCATGCGCTCTACAGGACTAGCATGCTCAAGCTGCGTCAGGGGTAAGTAAGATTGTGACCGTGTATGTTGTCCAATCAAGGAAGCAAACTCTTACACCATTCATGTTGCTGCTCTGTGTGTGATATAATAGTGATCAACTGGCTGCCATTCGATCGTTCAGAGCATACCACAATCAAGCCCTGTTATGGCCTGGTTCTTTCCGCCTTGCGAGACGTGCAACTATCTACCGCCACTTTTCGGCTGCCCTTTCGAACTCTTTCAAGACCCTTGGACAGAACAATGCAGGATCAAATGCAGTAGCGGGAGCGGGAGCAGAGTATGTTGGATGTATTGATACTAGTACACGCTTTCAGCAATATCCAGTTCTAATTGTAAACCAATTTTTTCTTCTCGAACCTCTAGTGAGCAATCCCAGTTTTACCCTGCTGCATTGAGCCTCGAGATTGCTCAGATCCATGCCTACTGGGAGGACTCTCTTTACTCGGTCAATTCATTCCCCAAGGCTGACGAAAAGAACTGGCGTGTCCTTGGGATGATTGAGCAGATTGTTGAGGATCGCAAGCTACTTGGACCTGGAAATGATGCCGACAAGCGGGTTCTTGTCGAGGTGAGTATCCCCTGCTTGTTTGTTCACACATCCGACTGTTTTTCTCCTGACAAAACCTAAATTATCTAATAATCTTCGACCATTCGCAGACCATTTACAGAGCCTCACAAAAGACGTTCCAGTCTCCCAGGATTCTTCGATTCTTATTCTTTGCTCTGGTTGAGCTGGGCCAGTTTGACGAAGCTGAGTTGGCGTTAAAGTCGTATCTGGATATGGTCGAAATCAACTTCAAGGTCAAGTCGGATGACGCTCAAGATGTTTTGACAAACGAGCAGCGTGTCCGTCTCGATATCGAATCCGAGTATGACATCACAACTGTGATGGTGGCTGGATCCCGTCTCTACGGCAAAGAGCTTGCCAAGCCTGAAGAGGCCCTCTCTTGCGCCCAGCGAGCTCTTGACAACATTCATCAATACCTCCAACATAATGATGTCAAGGATTTGCTCTTTGATGTGTACAAGTTTCAAGGAATCGCCTATGGCCTGCAGGCTTCTGGGGGTAAGCATACTTAGCAAAGATGTCTGGTTGTCGACGATACTGTATGGACTATCCATCCGACTCGTACTCATCGTTAATTTGATTGACTTTAGCCCATGAGCCTGAGAAGCGTCCTGAACTGTACGCCAAGGCTGTCGAGTGCTTTGAAAAAGCCATTCAAGTGTACCCCCAGTCCTTTGATGGACACTATCACATGGCCTACCAGCTGGCTGAAATGCGCGAGGTCACTAAAGCTATTCTGGCCGTTAAACAGAGCTTGAGCTTAGAGTCTTCTCACATCCCTTCTTGGCACTTGCTGGCGCTCCTGCTGTCTGCTCAAAAAGAATTTGACCGCGCCTTGAGCATCTGCGCTGTTGGACTGAAAGAATCTGAGTGGGACCTCCCTCAAACCGATGGCCTCACTGCCTCCCAACTCGATGGGGAGGAGTATCTTGCTCTCCGCATCACTCAGGCAGCCCTCCACGACAAGATTCACGGCGCAGAGTCAGCTCTCGAGCCCCAAGAAGCACTCTTCGCTCTTTATACCAAGGTCTTTGCTCCCGAGCCCGCCTCTATTGGTGACAGCTTGTACGACATCCAAAATATTCGCCGCCGTGACCAGAGCGACATTGAGCTGGGCTCAAGCTCGACTATTGTGGGACGTCCCCGTGCTGGCAGCATCTTGAGCGTCCGCAGCAGGAGTGGTGCCTCCGATATTGGCCACGGCCTAGCCGCCCACAATGGCAGCAACCTCGGTATGTACATGATGACTTCGCTGCTATTGCTTGCAATCTTGTATCATGTTTGTATTGCTCATTCCTCTAATTCTTTTTTTTTTTTTGTACTGCCCTCTTACGAATCTTTTTTTCTTCTCACTTTTCAGAAATTCCCAAACCCAACTATGCTTCTTCTATTACGTCGATTGGATCATCGGGATCAAAAAAGAACAAGAAGCTTATTCCTCCGGCTGCCGCTGCTTCCAATGTTGGCAGTGCTACTTTGGGCAAGTCTCTACTGGTGCCTCCCACCACCGTCTTGCGACCCACTACCAAGTCCGTCCAGCGCGTAGCCCGTGCCAACAAAGTCTTGGCGAGTCTTTGGCTCCTCTCCTCATCCACTTTCCGTCGTCTTGACAGGATGGAGGAGGCTCTCAAAGCTATTGAAGAGGCTGAACGTATCGATGCCTCTAACCCAGATGTCTGGTACCAGGTAAGAGCACCTGACACGCAGCCTCTGACCATAGGTCCTCGCACTCCTCGCACTTTGTTGCTAATGTTCTTTTAATTACTGTAAATTATTTAGCTTGGTCTCCTGTATGCTGCACAGACAGACAGTGAAACAGCACAGGCCTCATATGCCAAGGCTCTTGCCCTGGCGCCATATCATGCTGCCTCGCTCGCACGTCTTGGCCAGTCATACCTTCAGGCGGGCAGTGTCGAGATGGCCGAGGGCGTGCTGGACACAACGACCAAGAGCCTTGGCTGGAATTCTGCTGAGGCATGGTTCTACCTCGGCAAGGTTTTTGAGGCTTCGGGTCGCCTTGCCCGGGCCAAGGAGTGTCTTTGGTACGCGCTCGACCTGGAGCAGTCGCGCCCGATCCGCGAATTTGCCGACTCC
This sequence comes from Podila verticillata NRRL 6337, assembly GCA_000739165.1. Lineage (NCBI taxonomy): Eukaryota > Fungi > Mortierellomycota > Mortierellomycetes > Mortierellales > Mortierellaceae > Podila > Podila verticillata. The sequence continues at coordinate 62,008 of KN042432.1, read as the reverse complement.
CTCCCAAGATACCTCGCATAAGAAATAAAGTCGCAAGTGTATTAACGATGGGTTAACGAATGGATTAACGTGCAGGTCAGGTTTGTAGCTTAGACAATCCCGCCCGGCCGTCACGTCAACAGCTGGGAACTGCCAACCTCCTCCAACAGGCCAAGTGCGACTGCCCTCAAGACATACCACATCACATGGGACGGGTACTTGTGTGAAAAGAATAAAGAAAAAAGAAACAAAGTTTCGGCCACATTTCATGGTGACAGAGTAGCAGCGGCAGCACTTGATGAAGAACATACTGTACCCGTGTCCAACAAAAACTGCTGGAAACGGAATGCCAACTCATGGTCGACAATTGTGTTAATGGACAGACCAGTGTCTTCTTCTGGAGCTATAAAAAATGAGAGGGCGAACAGTATGTTAGTTTTCTCACTTCTTTTGCTTAAACGTGCCGGTTTCCGGCTGCTCTTTTGTTACCTCGTTCTTGTTGTCATCCTCATCCTAGTTCTCGTTCTTCTCCATGGTCTTGGGAGGGCTACGGCGAGTCTCTTCACCAGGATCTTCGGCATTAGAAGCTTCTTTCTTACGCTTGGCTGTAGACGAGCCAGATACTCCTGTCTCTCTTTCGAGCATGCAATGGGAGTTGGGCTCAGTGCCGCCTCTTCCATGGGTTCGTGGATCTCACCCTGGCATTCCTCATGTCGTCATCGTCTTCGATATATTCCTCCTTCTTGCCTTCATCCTGCTGCGCTTCCTCAGCTGCTGCCTGTTCTTCTTTATCCTCGTAACCCAACATACGACTTTCATCCCACATGACCATCTCGACAGGCTCAGCAGCGTCTGTTGTCCAGAGGTGAGATCCATGTTGATGTCCTGTATGGCAACAGATGGCAGCATTGTCGTCCCAACACTCCTCGGCAGTACCGGGCTTTTAACCTTGACAGCAAGGCCGCTTGCTTTCCGAGGAAATGGGATTAGCTTGCATTGGGCGTTGCGGGCGTACTGGCGGAAACTGACAAAAAAATTAGACACAATCCTCTTGTCATGAATGCGGTTCTAATTTCCTTGATATTCAACGCTTATAAGTACTTTGGAGGTGCCGTCTCCTCCTCGTCATCCTTGTCCCTGCTCTCTCGCTCTCGATCGCATAGGCTTGTATCACCGCTTATTATTGTAAAGGAAGGAAGCAAAAATAAATTAGGTGTTCAATATTAATGTTGACGTTGTTCCCAAACATATCTTCATCTGCAGAATATACATACCTCTTCAGCTGATGGCCGACCTCAAAGATCATCCAGATAAGGACGTGATTCACACGCATGGTCATGACGGATGTCACCCCTTTGTCTTGTCTCCCTCGTCCGTAGCCAGAGTCGGCTCCTCTCGGAAAGACTCGTAACTGTGGAGAATGACCTGTATCGAGTTGTCGTATTGATGTATATTCATGTTGATCGTGGCGTAGTAGGTGCCGATGATTTCCATAACAGATGGTGTGGTTTAGAGTCCTTAAAGTCCTTATAGATGCTGTGCAGGGTCTTGTAAGTCCGGACTGGCCCGAAGCCCTTCTTGTTGATAGTGTGGTCGTTCTTGCACACGATGCCAAGGACTCCGGCGACAGGTCCAGCGTGTTGAAAATGTCACTAGGACGGTACTGTGCAAAATTTGTGGGTGACTTTTTGTCCGGACGGGAAACGTGGGTAGCCACGGAACAAGAGATCCGAGGCAGACAAGATAACAATGAGAGGCTCGACCCTCGCTCCACTCCTGGAAATACTGATGTCCAACTCTCCTTCACATTCGTGAATACTCCATTCATGGCATGCCATCTCTTGGACCAGTCCAGCGAAGTCCATGCTCTCCAATGTCTTGTAGTTTCGCCAGTGCTTTTAGTCTTCTTTTTGATCTCCACAAGATGCGTTCGTTGACTGGTGCTCAGGTCGGGCTTAGACTGAAGTTAAATCGTACGGGCGAGGACCTTGTCAGTTGCTTTGAGGGCGGGGCGGTCTTCGCACTCGCGTCGAGGCTTGTCGGTGCTGGTGTTTTTGTTCTCTGTAGTGGGCTTGCCATCGACAGGCAACTCGGCTGAGTCCTTGTCGATGACCATTGAGAACTTCGCATCCAGAGAACCTGCCATGGACTTTATTCCGTCGGTGTCGAGTCTTGGTATTGAGAGAGACTTGAGGTGTTTTTTCTAGCGCCGCCGGTCCCAGTACTGTTGGCGGAAATGCTTGTAGAAGAGGTTTTTAGGTGACTAGTGATAAGTAGGTAGTAAACGGCGAGTGTATCGATGAGCTTCCGACCATGGAGATCTCGAGGATAGGTTTTCTTAAGCTGGTAGTGTCATTTCGTTGTTTGGTGCCAGAGGCCCGGAGATCTATGCGTGGTTACTCATGTTAAGTAGAAAGAATGGAACGGCTTGTGACCGTTGTTTTTTTTTCTCTTATGCTCTGGCAGTCAACTTTGATTCCTCTCATCACTTAGCCCATCCATATTTTCAACATGTCTGGAAGATTATCCTGTCGCATGTATGCGAGCAAGTTCCCCGAGGTCGATGATCTCGTCATGGTGAACGTGCGTCAGATTGCCGAGATGGGTGCTTACGTGCAGCTGCTCGAGTACGACAACATTGAGGGCATGATCTTGCTCAGTGAATTGTCTAGACGTCGTATCCGCTCTATCCAGAAGCTCATCCGTGTCGGCAAGAACGAGGTGGTGGTTGTCCTCAGAGTCGACAAGGAGAAGGGTAAGCGCACACCCATCAGCCAGATCGGCCATCTTCACCAGCGACTGGGATCTCAAGGGAACTGACTAGGATAGGTTGGGTCATAGTTGGATTGCGCCGCAGGGAAATTTTTGCCGCAGGGAAAATTTCGTCAACGACTCCTGCGGCCAGAAGAAAAAGAGTCTTAATGACTCATGTTAGCGAATTAGGAGGCAAGCAGGACGAAAAGGCATACGTTGACATATCATACAGGAACATAGGAGTCATGTCCGTGGACAGTGCTCCACCCAGCGAGTTGAGATAGCCGAGATACAGTATGGGTACTGGTGCCACTCATTCTGCATCAAATGGCAATCTAAACAAACACTATGTATACTTTCCTCCTAGGTTACATCGATCTTTCCAAGCGTCGTGTCTCGGCCACAGATATCGCCAAGTGCGAGGAGCGTTACAACAAATCAAAGGCTGTGCACTCGATCATGTCAACTGTCGCCAAGAAGGAGAACAAGGACATGGAAGCCCTCTACGAACAGCTGGCCTGGCCCTTGTACGCCAAGTACGGCCACGCTTATGACGCATTCAAGGTTGCTCTCAAGTAAGGTCATTCCATTGATTTTATTCTGCAAAACACTCTGGAAAACAGGAGCTTCGCCAACCTGACGTTCTTTTTTTCCCCCCTCATTCCAGCGAGCCCGAGAAGGTCTTTGAAGGATTGGACATTCCCGAAAGTACAAAGGAAGAGCTGTTGAACAACATCAAGCGCCGCTTGACCCCACAGCCCATCAAGATCCGTGCCGACATTGAGGTGACCTGCTTCGACTATGAGGGCATCGATGCGATCAAGACTGCATTCAAGGAGGCCGAGGCTGTTTCTCTGCCCGAGGTGCCCATCCGTGTCAAGCTGGTTGCTCCTCCTTTGTATGTCATGATCACCAACGCACTCGACAAGCAGCTCGGCATTGACACCATGGAGAAGGCTATCCAGGTCTTGGAGGAGAGCATCAAAAAGTCCAACGGCAACATGGTCACCAAGATGAGCGTAATGTTTTTGCTGTGATGTCTTTATATGCAAAATGTGGTTAAACATGTATCGTGTGTCCATCTTAACCTGATTTGATTTTTCATCGACCCCAAATAGCCCAAGGCCGTCACTGAGGCCGATGATATGGAGTTGGACCAGCTCTTGGCAAGGATTGACAAGGAGAACGCAGAGGTTTCGGGAGACGATGATGATTCAGGATCGGATGCTGATATGTAATAAGAAAGTAACAATATACAACATGGTGCCTTTTTTACTCAATGACGAAAATTTCTCGAAAGGATTATCATCGGAAGGATCACAGTCAGCATGAGTCTGCTGTCGTAAGGATAAAACGAAATCGCCAAGCTCGACTCAAAGGACGGAATGTTGGCTACGCAGAAAGAAGGCGAGAATGGGGTTAAAAGCACTTCTCTTTGAAACGTTCCTGCCAAGCCTGGTTTACATATGACCCAATGTATATATGATTATCTCGGATATTCCGATATCTCTACAGAGATCTTTGAATCAACGTTTGAGAACACAAACAAGCAGTTGCGGTTCGGTACAGAGCCGAATCGTCCGGAATAGCCCTGTAGGCATGGTTTACGTTACTAAATGTGTTAGTTTACTTTTGTTCATTTTCTCTGAATTCAGCGTATTCCTCTCCTTCATTCTACTCTCAAAGCTTCATATTCTTCAGTCGTGCATTCACACATCGTTGCAAAACCTAAAAGAAATGTGGCCATTTAAACGGGCACGCCTTCGTCTTTACTCCGCACGGCCCACAAGGACGCGTCTGATAATGGTTTCCAACCGCCGAACTCCCAGGGCAGCTTCAATCCCTAGTCAATTACAACACGTCGCGGCAGCATCATTTTCAGCCTCCCGATTTACATGGGACTTGCAATCCTTATCAAAACCTGTTCCAAACCCTGTCGTACCTGCTAAGAAAGGCCATGCCAAAGATGAGGACGAGACGAGGCACGCAGTCGTATCGACTTTTGACCATTTCTCAATTGGTATTGGTCCAGCTTAAGATACAAAATTATCTGTGCTTGTTCTCAAGATTGATAAATGTTAATGGCTATGAACTGAACGATTAGTCATACTGTGGGACCGATGCGTGCAGCAAGGATATTTGTGACAGACCTGAAGCATCACCACATCCTGGGCAAGGTACAGAGTGTGAATGGCCTCCAGTCAAGTTGTATTCTACAAGACCAACAGCTTTCTTGGGGGAATATCCGCGATAGGTAGCTTCGTTGAAGGTTGACCTATTTGGATCCCTGGCGCTGACTGGAATTGGACATGGCACACCGGACGCTATCTTGATGGGTAAAGAGTGACCCAAGAACTGTTCAGCTGAAAGGAATTAAATTTCATGGCAGACTAATAGACGATAACTATCTTCCGATGATTAGGCATGGAAGGCGAGTCCCCAGTGACCGTCGAGTCTTCCACAATTCAGTCCCGTAAAAAAGCAATTGGCCAACGTTGCGCCTTGACACTCGACTCGACACGACGAATCGCTTTTGACCCAGCTAAAGACTTGGTCTATCACTTCTTTGAGTCTTTACCACAGCATCCGAACGGCATGCGCTTCTGTGTATTTGACGAACAGGGCGATCTGCTGGCCACGAACGAATACTTTTCGATTGGAGGAGGCTTTGTAGTCAATGATCGCACGCAGCTTGCCCACGGTGATAATGCTTTTTACATGGAGGATACATCCAAGACATCACCAGCGACACCAGAGGCAGAAACCATTTTGGTGACGGCCGAGAAACTTGCAGATGAGATAGTCAGCTCTGGTAACGAGCCTAGTATCAAAGTATCTAACGAGAAACTCAACGCCGTCAAGGCTGCGGTGCTAGCGGCAGCGACGAACAAGCCTAAAGTTATCCCATAGACACGCAAGAACCAGGACTTGGCCGCAACAGCTGCTCTGCCATTCAAGAATCCAACCGAGCTCATGGAACTGTGCCGGCGTGAAGACATGACAATCGCAGAAGTCGTATATGAGAATGAGCTACGGTGGCGGTCTGCTGCCGAGATTCGTGCAAAGACGTTGATGATTTGGGAGACCATGGACCTTGAAAAAAAAAAATGAATGTCTGTCAACAGAAGAAATGTTGCCTGGGAGGTTGAACGTCCGGAGGCGTGCACCAGGATTGTACAAGAAGTTGTTGAAGGGCCTTTACTCAACCACACCACTATGTTTGGATAGTCGTGGAGGTGTAGTGATTGCTGGTAATAATGGAACAAACAGCCATGGTTGTGTAGAACGACATAAACCATCACGCGAGATCGAGCAAGTGTTGCCAAAACGAACCGTCAAGCGACTGATGCTCCCGGCACTCACTACCTGAGTGTCTATGCAATCGCTGTGAACGAAGAGAACGCTGCAGGTGACCATGTAGTGACAGCACCCACCAACGGTGCTGCTGGTGTGATCCCTGCTGTGCTCAAGTACTACCTCGAGTTCATATCAGACACACCCGAGCAGGATATCATAGAGTTTCTGCTTACCACTGCTGCCATTGGCATGCTATACAAGCGTGGTGCCTCTATTTCCGCGGCTGAGATGAGTTGTCAAGGTGAAGTGGGCGTAGCGTGCTCGATGGCATCGGCTGGGTTTGCAGCAGTGATGGGAGGCACTGAGCAGCAGGTGGAGAATGCAGCAGAGATTGGGATGGAGCACAATCTGGGATTAACATGTGACCCGATAGAAGAGTTAGTGCCAATTCCGTGTATTGAGCGTAATGCTCTGGGTGCAGTGAAGGCGGTGACAGCGGCTCAGCTGGCCATGAATGGAGACGGGCATCACTGTGTGACACTGGACCAAGTGATTGAGACTATGTGACAGACAGGGAATGATATGCAGGCCAAATACAAAGAGACATCGCAGGGCGGACTATCAGGTAATTCGGACACGCATTTGACATGACATATCCCGGCGGTTTCTGCTCCCTTGCCAACTGCGTAATCCTCTACGTTCATAGTATGTGTCCCGGTCTGCTAGCGTCTGTCAGCCGTGAACTGGCGAACCTGCTCAGGGGCAGACCTTAAACACAAGCGCCAACCAGAACTGAGCTACTGCGTTTAACAAGTCACCAATCGACAAGGACGGCGATAATTCGACCCACCGTAGGACAAACAAATGGGCGCCTGACCTGCTGCTCGTTTGCCAAAACCATTCAAGGGCCCACATATTACTTTGCAAAGATAAAACACGCTAGTCCAGCAAGTTGATGGTCCTCCAAAAGGGTTTTGCTATCTGTGCGCGTCTTGTTCGATAAAAGGAGCAGAATCCCCTCCTTTCATTTCTTTCTTCTTCTTTCTTCACCATACACTCCTTCCTCGCCCCTCTCCACTCTCTGTTCACTTTCCGCCTCCCACATCCCACATCCCACATCCCACTTCTTCACTTTCCCTCACCCACACATACACTTACAGATATACAACCACAATGGCTGGCGTCTTCGGTCTCGTTCGTTCCAACCCTGCCTTGGCCCCACTTTTCCTTTTCGGAGGCGGCGGCATTGTTGGAGGCATTGCGTAAGTGTCCCTTGTCACCAGTGAACTAGCAATAGGAGTGACACCTCTACTGGGGGCTAAGCAACTAAATAACTACTCCTCCTGCCTTTTAGTTACATTGGTCACTGCTTGGTCAACGGCCCCGATGTTATCATCAACAAGACTGCGCCCGAGAAGCCATGGAACCGAATCCAGCCTCATGAGAACGCCAAGGTATCAAAAAGAGCTTCATGCGACAAAGTGCCTTATTCTTTATTTCGCCTGCTTTCTTTTTCATTAGGCAAAACAAAATCCAGGATTGCACCAACTTACAAAGACTTTATTCTTTTTCATTCCCACTTGATAGCTCTGGTCCCCTAACAAGGAGTTCTGGGCTGAACGTAAAGAAAAGGCCGAGACTGCCAAGAAGGCCTAATCTTGCACCTCTGTGCGGGGGTGTTTTGCAGTGACAGCAATGGCGGCAGGGAGCAGGGCATGTAATGCTAGAATACCAGCATATCTGCTCCTTTCTCCGTCACTTTACCTCTCTCTCTCTCTCTCTCTCTCTCTCTCTCTCACTCACTCACTCTCTACATGTATATCTCTCTATCTCCTTGTACAGCTTCCTGTCGACTAAATCCGTGATAAAAAATAAAACTTCCTCAGCCTCAGCTTCTACGCATTCGCTTTTCCCTTCACCTCTGGACAGACATTTCTTTCTCTCTCTCTCACCCTCTTATTCGAGCTAATGTCGGCTTTTTTAAATCTGCGGCGTCTCGGGAAATTCGAACTAAAGTAAGATTTATTCCCCACACTCGAATGCTCAAAGGACAACAAGCGGGCTCTGCTTTTCCTTTTCCCCGCTCTCTTCTTGTGTTGTGGGAGGTCATGTGTATGAGTGAGCTAAGGAGGGGAAGAAAGGTGCATATTCATGCAAAAAGTGTGGACATGGTCCCCGAAAGTAAAAGGCGTAAAAAAAAAGTCAAAAGCGGCATTCAGGCATCCAGATGGCCCGTAAGTATCTTGAGTAGTGCCCCAACTTGAGTTCTTACGACATTCATCTGCAATCAGTTATCAACACCTTTAAGTCGTCCCGTCCGTTTCATCATATCCAGCCTATAAAGCCTTGCTATTGGTTACACGGGGCCGAGAGGTCGAACAGGAAAAATCAGTGCCGCAACGGAGGTATCCCTAACAATCGTGCGTCCCTGAGTGCGTTGCTCATGGCTACCGATTATTCCTATTCACAAGTGGCCTTTTGTGCGGTGCACTCCTGAGCTCGGTCTGACCGAATTCAAGTGCCTTGACGAATTTGCATGTCATGTACGTCGTGATGGTATGATTGCTTTCGAAGATGTTCTTCAGATGGGAGAGGGGGAGGGGGGTTTAGTAGCAGTAATCCGCAGGGCACGGGATCAGGGCCTTCAACCGGAGGCTAAGCACTAGACACCTCCATCGATGCAGGTTGTCCTGCAAGAGCCAGTCCTCGCATAGCCAGCGAAATACTCTAGAACATAGCCCCGCCAGCATGAGCATTACTTCCGCCACCTTACCTTAAAAGTAGCTGCCGTCTGTTCTTTCGGAGGGGGTGGGGCTGCGGTCAGGGGCTGGGGGTTCGAACAGAGTGTTGAGAGATCGAAAGGATGGACTACCGGTTTGTTATATTTTTCAAGGCAATCAGATCGGTACTTTCGAAACATTGCTACGTGATGTGGGGCTATAGTTCAGTGGTAGAGTACAATGCTCATCTTCAGCAAGGGCGACAACATTGCGATGAAGAATTTCAGACCGATCTCGCTCACCCAGGCAGACTACAAGATCTTCACAAAGGTGCTCACAAACAGGATCAACCCAGTTGTGGACCATATCATTAACCCATAGCAAACAGGATTTATTCCAGGGTGCCAGGGACACGACAACATCATGCTCATGGTGCTACTACTCAATAAGATGAACGAGTGGACTGCAGGTGATACAACAATCCTCTCGCTGGACCAGGAGAGGGCCTATGACCATGTGGAGCGGGGCTACCTCCGCCGCATTGTTGAGGCGCTCGGGTTTGGCATGCGCATGCGCAACTGGATTCGATGCTGCTACTCGGACTTGAGCGAGATGATCATTCTAAATGATAACTGGTGAAACCGTTCTCAGTATCTCGGGGACTCCGTCAGAGCGACTCTCTGGTGCCGATCCTTTTTAACTTTGTACTGGAACCATTCCTACTCCACTACAACAAACACGCGACGGGCTTAAACACATCGGACAAGCCCTTCCGAGTGGCAGCCTTCACCGACAACACCAACCTCGGCCTGGGCCCCAGCGACGAACTTCATGCGCAGACGGCGATCCAGCTGCATGAGCGCGCGTCCGGCACCAAGATCAACAAAGACAAGTCGGTTTTCTACCTATGTCTCGGACGTCAATACAGACAATATCGATGCGGGAATATGTGACCGCGGCCCACCAAGAAACATTTACTCACCTCGGTGTCAAACTGCGACAGGGAGGCCGGGACATGGCGGCGATCGAAGAAGAAATCCTGGCTGGATTGAGACTCACTATTGGCACCTGGCACCGGTGCCAACTCACCAAGGCCGCATGCGTGGTAGTAGCCAATGCCTACTTTCTTACAAAACTATGGCAGGTCACTCCCTTTTACGGCTTTTCATCAAAGTTTTTCGAGAATATAGATCGCCTGATCAAGCTGCTTATTTGAGATGGCAAAGCCTGCGTCTCTCTGCCTTGGCTGTCGCGGCCGAAGCTCCAAGGAGGCCTGGGCCTGATCGACGCGCGCTCACAGTGCCAAGCTCTCCGCGCCAAATGGAAGCTCTCCACACCAAATGGCGCGCCCGGTGGCACAATCGGACGGCAAGCTCCCGTGATGGGTCCCGCTCTTCATGGCCAGTGCACAAAAGGACTACAAGTTTAAGGACAAGGACATGACAATTTCGGTCAAGACCGCTCGAACGCACACTATCGAGAAGGACGGCGAGCAGCTGGTGGCAAGGCACAAAAAAGTGGGCAGGCCCCAGGACCGAACTCGGTGGGCTCTGATCTTTGAGAACATGGCGACACAGATCATGGCGACGACACTGGATGGCGCACAAGTCAACGACGGACCTCCCCCACAACCCTATTTAGACGACTTCTCGTCGGGCGCCTTCAAACGGATATTCTCGAGGCACCGGCACCCACAGGAGACGAGTTTCTCTGGATGTTTGTCCACCAAGCTGCAGGTCCCAGATTGCCACCAGACGTTTTCGAGCGCGAGTTGGGCTGTACTCCAGGTCTGTCCGCATATGTTTAAAGGACGTATTCTCGGAACTTTTCTCGAAACTCTATAACAATCTGGAAAGATTTACGATATTCGAATCGGCTTTGAAGCCCACTGTCCGACATGAACTCCTTTCAGTGCGAGAGATTCTTGCTACTCATACCTATTCAAAATTCTCAAGCGAGTTAAAGTTGAGGCTGGTTGTGGACGAGACCCAAGTTCTCAGTGACAGAGGTGCTACAACATTCCAGCCATCTTACCTGGAAACCGACCCGCGACCAGTGGATTCCCACATATTTCCGTGCACCGTGGCATTGGTTGAGTGCAGCATTGTTCGTTCAGAAGTGGCCAGGAGTAGTGGATCCCTTTTATGGAAAAAAACTTGACTGCCTCAAGGACAAAAGGCTCATCGATAACAGTTCTTGCAGCACCTCCAAAGAGTTTGATCCGACCAAATGCTGCTTCGACAAAGTATGCTTCGTTTTCCAGCATGATCTCCATTGCATCCAGCAGATTGCAGCGGAAAAGGAACAGCTCAAGAGTATCTATGATGGAGGACATATTCGAAGTTATCGTAAAGAATCTCGATGGAGGGTGTTGGGCAAAGAGATGTTGTGGATCTCTTCGAACAATCAAAAAGAGTCAAAAAGTTAGCACATCACATACAATAAAAGCCAGTCTCATTATCTTTTTACCTCTTTTCATTCCCTCCATATCCTTCTTACCTTTCCCATACCTATACTCTTACACCCCGCTCACAATGTCTTTGAGAGAGTATGAAGGACATCACCTTTGCCCTGGGCATCAACTTGTTGCACCTCCTGATATCCTGATCTTCATCACTAACAGCCAGTCTCTCTGGTGGCGCTTTACATGGCAAATTTGAAGGTCTGGCTCAGGACCCTGAAAGCGAAGACGACGACTTTGTCGAAGAGCAACTAGCTCACTGGATACGCACACGCAATATGTATGAACAAGGTCTACATTCCTCTTAACCCACGCCCAGCGTACTTACCATCAACTTGACTGAAGAGTATCTAGCCCTCGCTGGTGCTTTTGCTTGGTCGTATTTTGTCTAAATAGAGGCAAAAAGAAAGGCTGCCGACACACCTCAAAACAAGGATGACGATCGTGCTAGGTATGAGTGCCGCTGTGGTCCTTCCAGACCACTCTTGTGTCTTTTTGAGGAAATCCGTCGCCAACATCTTTTCTTTTCTGGTGGCGCTTTCACTAGACTGAGACGCCGTTTGGTCAAACAAGAGGAAGAAGAAGAGGCGGGAGAGGAGGAGGATGTTGGCCCGTCCACTGCACCAAGATCGAGACTGAACCTACGAGCCAGGTATGGACTCTGTATCGCTGTTATTTCATACTCATACTCACCGACGTACATGTGCCGAAGTTACAATAATCCCTTGCACTTACTTTTTGATGGCGCTTTTAGACAGAGGCGGTCATTGTTGTATGACAATGAGGACGAAGACAACGACGGTGACGATGACGACGACTACCAAGACTCCCGCAGCCACGTTGGTACCTCTACAACGTCCTCGCGCTCAAGAAGGTAAATATTAACCCATTGAATCCCCAATCCACTTTGGCAAAGCTTGCGATGGTCCTTGGACTGAATCTTTTTTGTATCTCTATCAAACAGAGCAAAGGGAAAATAAAGATTCGAACGTGACGAGGGTGACGACGTTTGGTACAGCAGGAGCTATAGTGACGACGACCCCAGGGACAACAACTATTTGGAAGAAACTGAGATTGGTGGCACTAGCTCCAATACCCTTACTGAAGCCTCTGTGTCAAACCAGTACGTAGAAATGCTTGGCAAGGGAGCCAAATTTGGAATGCCGTATCTTCCGCATAGAGTACAAAAGCGACCGACGCTCAGGCCAAACAAGCACTTAAGTAACAGCAGCGACGACCCTAACGATAATGACTCTGACGACGACCTTCGTGGTGACTACGACGATGGCGATGACTCTAGCGCAGACTCTGAAAGTTCAGACGATGATGATAGTCCTGACGTCGAGCTGGTAAGAAGAAGAGACCGATGTCAGGTGAAAAAGCTGCTGGTTCTTTTGAGCAAGTAGGCTAAAGTTCAAGTGTCCTTCCTTTTTGTAGGGCTTTGCAATGAATACCAGAGTGTTTATGGCGGATGGTAATACCAAGCGGATCAAGAATATCCAGCCTGGGGATACTGTTCTTGAGCCTGACCGATTACCCCGCAGAGTCATCGGAATATCAGCTGGACGTTCGCATCTGGTTGAAGTTCACGAGCTAACGGCCCACATCAACCATCTCCCTCATGACTACATGGGTCTCATCACCTTTTCGTGCTCTCCCGGACAGGTCTATATCTAGCAACGGCACCACATCAAGCTGAGCACGTCCGTCAAGATAGAGATGGAAGAAGCTATCAAGTGCACTTCCTCCAGCCCAAACGAGTGGCCGTAACAACCAAAGTTGTTGGCACATGCAAGTCCTTCCGAATGGCTTTACCAAACGCTCTTCAAGACGCACAAACTTTTGCACAAAATCGCAACAAGGATCTTGTATACTGTCCTTTCTTGCCTTGGGTACACTTCGGCTGCATGCAGTGCATGCGTTCGCTACTGTCCTGACCTTTTCAAGGCAAGACAAAACCTCATGACAGCTCTGTAAGCTGAGGTGCGGCTTCACAATCAAGAAGACCATCGCGTTTTGATGATCGCCAACTTGAGGTCGGCAATTCGCTCTCCAGTGGCTGTTGTGGCAGTCGCTAGATCCTGGTCGAGATCGATAACGCACCTCTCTTCCTCCATGAGCAGACAGTTCCCGGCTCCATGTGATTGTCATGTGTCGTCAGGCACGTTATTAGTAAGACCATACCATTTTCATCCACAATGTTGATATTTTGACACTCGTATGAGGAGGACGACGTCGGGTAAAAGATCGGGTGTGCGAGGTGAAGGAAGTACAGAGAAGAATGGAAACGTAAGAAGGATGAAGTTGTAAGTGAATGCCGCGTTAGTATTCAAGTCTTCCTCCCTCTCCTGTTCACCATGACGACAACATAAAGTGTGGTGCAGCCGAAAAAGAAGCGCGCAAAGAATAGCAATTATTGGTGGTAAAAACACATGCGTTTCTCATTGCTCATTCCTTTCCACTCCAACACATTTGAAACTCACACAGAATATAGCTCCGGGATGCTGTCATAGAACCCACTTTGGCGAGATGGGATGGGAGAGAATTCAAAGTATATATAAGTTCAACTTAGATGTGTTGCCGTGGAAAGAAGGAAAGTGTCCCTTTACTACCTAAGGTGCCAACACGAATGATCTATTAAGAGCTTCAACATGAACGATCGGAGAGGCCTATTCACAGAACAATTCGCAATCGTAAGCAATTCAATGTGAATGGTGACGGTCATGCAAAAAAATGAGTTATAAGTCTTGCGCAAAAATAACTGCCGACGTTGAGAGAACTGCGCAAATTAAATGTAAAGTCTGTGCGCAAAAAAAAAAGAGGGCGATCGGGATAGTGTTGTTCTGATGACCCTTTTAAAGAACCTCGCTTTGCTTCCTTCACAGTACATGTACATTTCGATTATTAATGAAGATGAACATGATCAACCATTTCTTGAAGCGACCAAAACAATAAATGACTCTATTTCTTTTCCATTCACACTGCAATCCGAACGTGATACATCCCGCTTTCCGTCGCCAGTTTAAATCAAACATTCACTATGACCAAAACTATCTTCATCACTGGTGCAACAGGCTTTATTGGCCAAGTCGTGGCTCAGAAAGCCGTGCAACAAGGCTACACTGTCCGTGGTCTTTCTCGACGAGAGGAAGGCGATCAACTTCTCCAATCTCTGGGCGTGACACCCGTCCGAGGCGACTTCACCACCCCCTGACATTCTCTCCCGTGAGGCCAAAATAGCCGACATTATCTTGCACCTTGCCTTTGATCGTGACATTTTCAAGTCAATGCAATACCTTATCGCCCTTAACATTGCAGCCATTAATGCCATGGCCACGCCCCTGGTTGGCACCAACAAAAGACTCGTCATCAGCAGCGGTACGGCCTTTATCCAACCTGATCCTCAGGGTGGCGAGACCTTTGAAGTTCACCACCAGTGACGGGATCTCTGCTTGTCCGTCTCCAACCAGAGCTAAACGCTCTCGCCTATGCACAGAAAGGTGTCCACGTGAATGCGATCAGACTTTCCCAGGTTTATGGACGATCAAACAAGACCGGATTTTTACAGCGCAGCTTATCAAGATGGCCATTGAGAGTGGTGAGTCCTTCTACGTAGGCAACGACGAGCACCGCCTGTCCGAGGTTCATGTCGATGATGCCGCCGACCTGTATTTATTGGTAGCTCAAAAAGCCGACTCGGGTGAGGCTTTTAATGGGAGCGGTAAGACGAGCACCACTTATCGACAGCTCGCCACAGCCATCGGTGACTTGGTTCATGTGCCTGCCCTATCAGTCTCCTTTGGGGATGCTGTGGTTCGTTGTGGACCAGTTATGGCAGGCTTTATCAGTACAGCAAACCGGGCGTCGAGTCACAAGGCTGTGGAAAAGTTGGGATGGCGTCCTCAAGGGCCAGACTTGTTGATTGAGGTCAGGACGGGAACCTATGTCGCTATTGCTGAGGAGTTTAAAAAGAACAAGAAAACATAGTCGAAGGACGGCAGTCTAAACAATATCAGCCTAGGAAATGAACCAAAGTATGTATTGTTTCATGCGTAAATCGATGAGTTCAAAGGCTGATTGTCATGGTCAGAAGGCTATCAAGAGAGATAACTGCCTTGCACTTTTATTTCGCACTTTTATGGGTTATGGCAAATATCATCAGTACTTCTGCGGCCCTATCACCTGAGTGCGCACTACCGCCGGCGCCTTCTCCTTCACTCGGACTCGCCGCCATCAACCGAGACGCGCATGCCCGCCTTTTATTTCTTCCCAACGGTCAAAAATATATGGGACGACCTTGGCAGATGGATCAAGACCCTCCAACCCGACTTCAAGCTAGACAAGGATCCAGCCGCATCGTCCTAGGGTGGCCAGAGACCAAGAACCTGCTCCCGGTCGTCGTCCACTTCCACTCGGTCGTGGTACACCCAATCTACAGCACATTCTACAAGATTGGCGACAAGGTGCCCATTCAGAGAGATAAGCTGCTCTGGATGGTTGTCTTGTCGTTCCAGGGACGAGCAAAAGAGCAAAAATCGAGTTGAAGCGCGTCGAAATCAAAGACAATGCCACCAAACACACGCCCTGGAACACAGGAAACCGGTGCGCTCCAGGCAAGGAGGAAT
This sequence comes from Podila verticillata NRRL 6337, assembly GCA_000739165.1. NCBI lineage: Eukaryota > Fungi > Mortierellomycota > Mortierellomycetes > Mortierellales > Mortierellaceae > Podila > Podila verticillata. The sequence goes on along the minus strand of KN042432.1, from coordinate 46,172 downwards.
ACTACGACAACATGAAGGATGTGTAGAACTCTCCGCCCTATATCGTCGTCACTAGATCCAGCGTCAGTTCGGCGACATGTAACAGCAACTACCAGGCTCCGATACCCAGGTCCCAGCTCCAGCGGGCGCCGCACCGGCAGAAAACGTCCCGTCAGAGCCGTTTGCGGATGGCACTTAGCTCCGTCCATCCTCCCTTTTATTTTCTCTCTCTCTTTTACATTTGTATTGATTCTATTCAATACACCTTTATTCGAATGGCTTTGTCTAGCTCCCCTTGATCTCTGGCACTAGGCCGTTCCCTATTCCGCTCTTTTTTTTTTTTTTTATCAACAGTAGTCCGTGAGGCAAGAATGCTGTCGTCCAGCCAGAGGCTAAGCCATTCGACACCTTCCGACACAGGTGATCTTGCAAGTGCTAACCGCAGGTGCGGCCAGCAAGTATTATAGTCCATAACTCCACCGGCATGAATGTCTGTTCCGCCACTTTAGAAGCAGTGGTCACTCACTACTCGACCTGTTGCGATATACGTCGTCAAATTAGCCAACTTCATCTGTCAATAAACTTTTAAAACCACCCATCCTTTCCATCACATCGAGCCGAAGATGGCCTTGATACTATTTCAGCACCCCGGTGTCTTCATGCAACGTGAGCTCCAGGGTATCAGTACCAGACCGGGGTCGAGAGGTTAAATCGGAGAAATCACTACTACTACCAAGATGTTCCCCGACACCTGTGCGTCCCCGGGCGCGGTTGCTCACAGCGGTGATTCCCACCGACTTTTCCCATTCAACAGTGGTCGTGCACCATGCCCCCCAGAGCTCAGTTCGACCGAATTCCTCGAGGGCTTTGACAAACTTGCCGGCCATATAGCACGCGATGGTCTTGCTTGTTCTAAACAATGGTTTCCAGATCTCTCCAAGTTTTCGCGGCACTAGCGTTCCCTATTCCGCTTTTCCCACTTTGCCACTCACATTCGGGCTAGTTGTTAGTAGATAGCAAGTTTTCGAGAACCATGGAACTGGGGTTGCATGATAGACCTAGGCTAGGAATGAAGTACCTACACACTAGTGTAGGGGTTGTAGCTCAGTGGTAGAGTGTCCCCTTCGCATGGGGAAGGCCCTGGTTTCAATCACCAGCTGCTCCACACTTTTTTGCGCTAGGACATTTTTTTTTTCTTGGATCGTCAGCGTGATTGCTCGATGGTTCATTTTTATTTGCGACCAGCGCCTGCAATAGACCATTGATACGGTCCCGGCTAGGGACGACTTTCGAACAGCGGCAACTCCTTGTCATTTATTCCAACGGATCGCTCACCAAGTCTGGAAAAATGGAGTGAGCATGACTTTTGGCGTGGCTGTATTGGGCACAGGCGATGCTTTTCAAATGGCAATCACAGGCAAGGCGGCTGGTTTCGCATCGTCCACCAAGGCAGAGCAGGTAGGACTGCTGGTCACCATCCTCATGTGTTCACCTGAGCGTGAGTCCAAGGTCTACGTCAATAATATGGTGTTTGTCAAACAATTCCAAAATCTTGTCAGGAACATGAGCAATGCTAGTGAACGACAATGCGTACATTTACCGTACAGTGCCTGGTGAGCTATGGTGCATTGAGCTTATGTCGTCAGGAAGGACAAGTCACAGTCGCGTGCGTCAAAGGACATACAGGGAACAAAGGCAACGAGGCGACAGACGGCACCGCCAAGTCTGGACACCAACACGTAGTCTGGGACATCGACCCTGCAGAACACACAGATCTCCATACCCACGCTGGGTGCCAAGGAATATTTGTGAAGGATGATCTGCGACAGGTTCCTAACAAGCAGACTGCAGGAAGGAAGCACCACTACTGGACAACACAGAATCAAGAACGCAACACGATCTAGGACTAGAAAGAAGTGAAATGGCGACCCATTTTACACATCGTTCATGAATGGCAACAACCTCATTGACAGTTCACTAGCATGACTGATTGTTCGAAGCAGGCGCGCCGGATAAAAAAAAAAAGATGCATAGGATGCTGCTGATGGAAACTGCTTCTCTACCCATCTGACACCTACAGAGTGTGCAAGGAAGAGATCGAGACTACGGACCATGTCTGGAGATGCTCGGTGAACTGGAACAGCAACAACAAGATTGGGACAGGGCGATTGAATCATGCTTTGTGCAGTGCAAAAGGAAAGGCGGTGGCAGCAAAGGCAGAGAGAGACTACAAGACGTTGGTTGAGACAGAGAGCAAAGATGAGGAGGAGCAGTCATCTCAGGAGCAAGATTCGGACCACCAAATGGACTGGAGTGACGAGGAGGAAGATAGAGATACAGATCAAGATGTTGAGATGGAGGGAGCCGAGACGGAGTAGGACATGGCCCGGAGCATGCAGGATCTGTATCATGGACTCGTGCCCTAGGAGTTGGTCAAAGAATGGAAGCGAATCTTGGCGCTTCAACGTGGATAACACAGTGCGTAGTGGATCGGTTTGCGAGTTCGATCGAGGAGTTTTGGCTGCACAGAGATCTGAAATAACCGTTGTGACGCGATGGTGGCATGGGAAGAGACAGTCGGCAACATGAAGGTCCAGTCTAGTTCTGGAAACAACAAGTTCAACGCACTGAGCCCGCAACACGGGAAGCCTGAGGCGGAAGCCATCCACAGTACTGCCGACAACACCGTGTTGGAAAAACTATCTCGGACGGAGGCATCTTCATCTGATGGAGAGAGGAGGGAAGTCAAGTTTATAACATCGAAGGTCATGGCTAGAGGTCGACTTTCGCGCGCGAAAGTCCACATTGGTACGGGGATGCTGTCTCTCAGGCGTAACGTTGTCGTTTGTTTCTCATAAAAGTGGTTACAGGTAAAGAACTCATAATTAGTGTAGCTGGGCTACAAGTTAGTCTTCAAAGCTTCTTTCCCCTGCGAGGAGCCTGTAGCCAAATGCAGTTCCCGTCATATCATGTTTGCCGATTTGAATTCGACGTTTCCAGCACACGAAAGTAGTCCCCTCATGAATTTTGAGTACACCGAACTTGTCCATTTAATATGACCACGGCACCAATACCATTTAGTCAACTGCACCCTTTCAAATTCGCCGTTTCCACCATACCAATTAGCCTGTACAATATAGGCTCCTATTCGTTGAGAGAGGCCGGGAATACCGGGCTACGGTCTTTGAATGAGTGACGATTATGACCAATTTAAAAGGCTAGCAAGTGGCGAGTGTGATGTTATGAATGTGGCCAATTTGATTCGACCTGCGCGGTGAACTTCAAATCCACGGAGGGGGGCAAATTTGAACTGAGAAAGGTGGCTAATTTAATGCGTATTCAGACCATTTTATGCTACCAAATCGGCAAACATGATATGCCGATGACGGTGAATTTAGGTGCAATTGGTAGCACTCAACAGTCATTCTCCTATTCTTTCGGGTGGGAGCAGTGAGAATTGAGCATGAATGTGTGTGTGAACCAGCGCAGTATGATTTAAGTCAGGTGTGTATAAGAAATGTGTTTGATTTCTATGTGTCTATTACTCTTTTTGATAAAATATTTTACAGGCCCTTATTGTACGTAAGAGTCTTGATCGGCTCGCCTTTGGAATCTTTCAGATTCCAGAACCGTTCTTCAAGAGTATGGACCTCCACATTTGCGTATTGTGGGAAAGCAGCGATCGCCAGAGGCAGCGCCGACATGAGCACCAGTGAAATCACAGCAAGGTTGATTGGGATTACTGCCTTGGGGTATTGCTGCGCCCAGCTCGTGCGCTCCCACTGCGACAGCACCAATGGTGGGATTGTCAGCACAGGAAAGTTGGTCAGCACACGTGAGATGGCCACCTGGGTGATGGCTGACATGCCAGCCTTCTGTGACTTGCCCACAGACTTGCCCTCATGGTCATAGACGTCAATTCCTTCGCTGTTGTTGTTTCCCAGTGGGAGGTTGACGTTGAAAAGGGAAAAATGGAGAACGATAGATGTCGAGCGCAATTCATAGATCCCAAGTGAGTGGTAAGAGAATCAGGACGAAACAATAATAAACAAGGTCGTATTAGAGGCTAATTCTCCTTCTCATCCACTATCCAGCAGAATATTTGTTACCTGATCTCTTTGCCGCGCATCAAAAAGACGTTGACTGTACCAGCCGCGGCGACGGCTGTGAAGGGAACCAGGCGTCCAAGGATAGTACGAAGGCCAGGAGAGATGGAGGTCATGCGGGGCACAAGCTGGTTCAAACCAACAGCAAGGAAGCACGATGTGGTTACCGCAGAAACGTAAGCGACTAGTCATTAGTGAAAGGTGTTCTGTGAGTATTTCCAGCTTAATTAGGCTTTACCAATCTCCGTGTTTCGATTTGCTCTTGATAATCGAGTGTCCCTCTCCAACTGCTGTCTCGTTTCTTGAGCTATAGCTCGGTTCTAAAAGTAATTGTCGCAATCAACCATCCTACGGTCATATGATGCAGCAATCCTTGAAAACACCGTAATCATAGTCGACTCTATCTCATTCTTCAATACGCCAGAAAAAGACAAGCTCTCGTTTAAGGATTACCTGCAGTTTCCTTCATGTTCATCTCGGTGGTCTTGTTTGAGTTAGCACTGTTGAACGCCACATTGATGGACTGGTTGGCCCATTGCCAAAAGATGATGGACTTGACTGTAGGGTTTGGCATCAACATGCCGGCGGCGACAAGCATGTTGGTGGGTACAAAGCAAGACATGCGGAAGGGCAGGAAGATGGGCTTGCCAGTGTCTGGATGCAATGTTGAGTCACAGACTACATAGTACAAGGTGCGATGGAAAAGTTAGTTCAGTAACTTCGGAGAAAAAAAAAAAAACTTCCCACGGATACAAGGCACATATCACAAGAGGACAAGCGGAGATCATATTGCCAGGTCTTGACAAGAATAATAACATTAACCAAAGCAGAAGAATAAAATGACAACAAGAGCACAAGGTCTTACTCTCTTTTGCGCGCCACAGCTTGGCAGGATCAGTGGAGGCAGGCAGCTTGCCAGCATTGTAGTCGTTGATCAGGTTCTTGGCGTCCTCAAGACCCTTGCCTGACACAAACAAATTACGAGGTGAGGTGACCTTGATGAAGTGCTTCACGCGGCCCAAGTAGGTTGACTGGTCATATCTTGGCTTTGCTGTCCAAATTCGAGTAGAGCAAGATTTCAAATGTACTTAGAGTGAGTACTGTGTCTGTGTTCTGTTGTTGGGCATAACGGTTAGCAGAGCTGTTAATGAATGTGACTGAGTCGGGTCGCACAACCACCCCTGGCAATTTATTATCGCAGTAAGGGTCGCTTTTCTCGTTGTACGTCGCCCAGTGCACAATCTGTCGACAATATAATGTAAATAAAGAGATGACTCACAGAGATCAATCAATGGTACTGTTCCATAGATTGTCTGAGATGCTGCTGTTGCCAATGCCATGTCTAATGGATGCTGTCCTGTTATCTTGTTTGGGATGAAGGAAGAATTCAAAAAAACCCCGTACCCCGCAAAAAGGAGTGTGTGTGTTACCAAACCACCAGTCACAAGGCTCGACTGGCCTGAACGGATGGATAGCTGCCATATCATGATTCGTTTGTTAAAGTGGTTGTTTGGCGTACCCTTCAGTTTCAAGTCACCAGAAGTTGGTCGTCGTGTGTACAAGGTAAGAAGAGAGTGCATTAAAAAGATCTATAGCTAACTCACGGCTGTACCTACGAGTGCAGAGAACTCGTCGATAGGCGCTACGCTTTGCCCTGGACTATCAGAGGAAGCGCGATGAAGTGTGCCGGCCAATCGATCGTCCTCCAAGCGACCAAGACCTAATACGTGTGCCAGAGCGTTGCCTACATCGTCGTCCTCGATGTATGTATCTGCATGCCTCCCAGACCTAGTACTTGAGTCAGGGTCTGCTCTCCTTGGATTGCAGCTCACAAATGTATCCTCATCTTCTATTAAATGAGGCTCGCTGCCTTGATCGTCCATGTCAGAGTCACCGTCCTCCTCTGGTCCCTGCGGCCCATAGAGCTCATCATCAAGTTCTGTGGCGCTATAACTGCAAGAATAACTCTCATCGTCCCTTTCGTCCTCGTCCTCGTCCTCGTCCTCCAGGCGTTCCGTGTCATCCTCAGACTGCAAAATGTTATTTTGAAAATCATAGCTCTCGCCCATTGCATTGTCTTCATCCTCCAGATCTTGGTCATCTTGAACAAGATCCCGAACTGAGTCGAGCATAGCTTGCGACCCTGACGTTGATAGTTCGAGTGGATGACTGGTTGACTGAAGCGTTTCTTGCCATGTCCTGCCCAAAGCAGCTGACGCAATAGGAACGGTTGGAGCAGCACTGGTCAGTCGAAGGCGCGACGGCGTGCTTGGGATGCTATCAGGGTGGCTGAGACGCCTGGTCCAGCGATGGGAGAGCGCTCTAGACGGGGTGGTGCTCTGCTCGCTCCAAGGATAAGTGGCATAGCCATGGTAACCGTCAGCTAACGGTCCTGCTGTGTTGTGAGGATCATCAACAGAAAGGCGCGGGTAGTGGTCGTGGCGAGGCAGGGAAAAGGCCGATGCGATCGAGTTTGGATCAGACCCAAAGTATGACTGGATGGGTGACAGCATTGGCTCTGGTGATGTGAAGGAGTCGAGTAGAGACGGCGAAGAAAAGTTGCGAGTGTGGGTGTAAGTATGTGGATGCGAGTGGTGAGGGTGAGGGTTCATGTGCGAGAGCGTGCGAGTGAGACCGAACGTCGTGATTGTGGGCGCTAAAGCTAAACTGCTTCGATTGGCTGACGCGTGCGCACCGCCTGCAGTGCCCTGAGCTTGCCCTAGTCCATTTTCTAGCCCTAATCCTAGTCCCAGTCCCAGTCCTGGTCCTAGTCTGGCTGAGGATACATGGTTGACAGCCTGACTCGTACTTTCGTCTTGGTGGTCGCCGTCATCCGCATCTTGATAGCAGTTGTCCTCATGAGTGTCGTTGTAGCTGTCATCATTGTCGTCTTTGTCGTTCAAGAGTTCAATGTGAATGTTGACAGGAATCTGGCTCTTTTTAGCGTCATGCTTGTGCTCATGCTCATGACCATGGCTATTGATTTGAAGTAACTCCATGCTTTGTCGCTGTTGTTCTTGTTGCTTTGGCAGTGGTGTGTGGACGGGGTCGTCTTGCGGTGATAGCGACGGTGACCGCCGAGATGGCTCTGAGTCTGGGCTCTGGACTGCGTGCAGGCCGTCCTTGGTCGAAGAGGACAGTGAATTGTTCGATACTGTCGACTCGGCCTGGACTCGCGCCTTTTTCCACACCGGACTGGGTTGGCCCCAAGGACCAACCTCCTCAATGTTACTGGAGGGTGAGGAGCACGGAGACGGGGCAGCCGCAACGGACTCGGTGTTGTCGAGGAGAAGCGCCTGAGGCGCCGGTCGCATGGCACGTTTGCCTCCTGGCCTATGTGCACGATCTGTTGTTTGTGTTTGTGGTGTTATTGCTTCTGTAGATAGTGCGGTGGCTGCCGACATAGAGAATCCGATGCCATCCTCCAATCCATCCAGATCCAACAAAGCAGGTTTCTGTGCTTTTTGTGGCTGTGAGACGTGTGTTGGTAGTGGGTGCTGCACGAGCTGTGTTGAAGATTGGCGGGAGGAGGGTTTGTGGAGCAGGCCAGTTGATTGGGTTGCACGAAAAATTGCTTCGTCGTCAGAGGCGTCATCGGTGGATGAGTCACTGTCGTCGTCCTGGGAGTGGATCATGGGAGGCGTGCTTTTCTTGTGTTGAGAATGCAGAGTTGATGGTTCATCTGCGATGTGGACATGGGAACGCATTGAAGTTGAGGCCGAGTTGGTGGTAGTGATGTCAACTTGCATGGTTGGTCGCTCTTGGAGTAGAAAGTAGAGTAGAGCTGGGAAGTTTGAGGGAAGGTGAATAGTAAAATTGACCAAGTTTCGATGATATGATGGAGTGTGTTGAGGACGAGAAGAGCTGAAAGAAAGAAGAAACAAGAAATGGATGGAAAAAGAAAAAGGAAAGAGAAAAGCAGAGAAAAGCCAAGCGATGCCGTGCACCAGCGC
>KN042432.1:0-38034 GCA_000739165.1 Podila verticillata NRRL 6337 | reverse complement strand
AAGGCGGGTTGGGATTTGGTTTTGAATGTCTTTTTTTTGCCCGAGCAGGGGGGGGGGGAGGGATGAATGGTGGAGGTACTGCCGCGGGGGGAGAAAGGAAAAGGGGGGGGGGGAAGGAGCACGAAGATGAGAGACAAAGTCAAAAAAGCAGAAACAATGACAGCGAGTGAGTGTGAGCACGAAACAAAGAGCATGCGCATTATTACTCTGCAGATGGGCCTGCTTGTTTGTCTTCTTGTATGGTTTGCTTGCCTTTCTTTGCTTTTGCCTTTGCCTCTGCCTTATTTTCTGCTTCGTTTTTTCTTTTGCTTGATTTTGCTTTGGCTTGCTGTTAGTCTTTACTTTTTGCGGAGAAGAAAGATTGAACATTATGTTGTCGCCTCTGCAATGCTTTGTTTCCGGCTTCCCTTCTTGCAAAGAGACTGACTGAGGATCGATCGGTGGTGTCCATCTTTGGCAGCAGCCAAAAGAAGGTTCTCATGCAAAAAAAAAAAAAAAAAAAAAAAAAAAAAAAAATCAAATCCACAGGGCACAGACGACGAACAAGTCCTCCCTTCCTCCTTTTTAAATCTCTCTCTCTCTCTCTCTCTCTCTCTCTCTCTCTCCCTCCAAAATGCACCGTCTCAATCTCATGTCCAGCATGGGTCCCTGCTTCTACCCCTCCTCCTTGGTCAGTGCTGCATTCTCAAAGTAAAGAGTAGCAGGAGGACATGCAGATACAAAACCATTTTTTTTATGCATGTCTTTCACTCTAGTTTATCGTTTGCCTTCACCATCCCACCATCGATTGATGGAGCTGGCATCACTCAGCACCGTGTCTCGTGGAGCTGGACTCATTCGCCCACCTCGCTCGCCCGCGAGAGGACTGCTTGCCATGAGGCTTGAGCCAGGCAGAGATCCTGTGCTGTCTCTGATCGAGGAATTGCGTCGCGGCAGATGAACTGGTGAGGACGAACGTGATGGCAGCGACGACCGTGGAGAGTTACGTCCTGAAGGCGACAGCCTTCCTTCCTGATCCTCTTCCCTCAGCGTCATGGGAGACATTCCGCGCATGTTTACCTCCTCAAAATCGTCATCGAGTGCACTCTCGTCCACAAACATGACACAAACGACGGGGAAAGCGCCCTCAGAACCGCTGTTCATATTCACGCCCACTGCCCAGCCGTCATCATAGACTCTTTGCACGTTTACAATGTCGCCAGGATTAAGGTCCAATTCGTCTGCCATCGACGCTTGGTAAGGGTAAAGGGCTTGGCAGTAAGACGGCTTGCCACCTTCACCCGCCGATCCACGAGCTCCAGCCAAGGCAGCATCGGTTCCTGCAGCTGCAATAGCTGGTCCGGCAAAGTTGGAAAATTGTTGCGACTCTGGAATAATAGCAGGTAAAGTTGCCAAAGGAATAGGAGCAGAGCTGGCCGAGAATCCTTGCTCCTGAATCTTTGGCGATGAAATGTTGTAGTGACCGCTCGAGTTTGAGGTTTGGCGAGCAAGGTGGGGGCCTTTGCTTCCGTCTTCCTTTCTTGCGCGGCGCAAGCAAAAGAAGCAGACAGCAACCGCAATGACGACAAAAGCAACTGATCCTCCAATGATGCCTCCAAGAGCAGTTGATGAGAGTCCTGATTTTGACGATGTGGGCTGTGGTCCTCCTGTTCCAGCTATAGAGGGGACTGTGACGAATGTAGTTGGAGCAGCCGTGGTTGTCGTAGGAAAATTGCATATCGACACATCGGCACAGCATGGAGCAGCACGATTTTCCTGACAAAATGTGCATTTACCAGCGGAAGAACCCATGCCTGCAGTCAAAAAAACGTATTAGTGTTTTACATTAAATAGATAGATTCCAGACGGACTCGGATTGGCGAAAAAACAACAGATCCATCTTCCCAATGGATGCCTCTTGTACACCGATAACGTATATTGAGCAGCATGCATCGACCACAAGAAAATAAAGAAAAAACATAAGTGCTCAACCGCCAGGACAATTGGGAGGAGACAGTGGCGAGCAGAGGAACACAGATTAAAGGAGGCAAATCCACTAAATGAAATCACACAGGAATGAGGCGCATTGTAACAACAAACACACGCACTCCAACGACTGCCGATCGCCCCTATCATTGAAAAAACAAAACGAAATAGGCCTGTACTGCAGCAATGCTTACCGCAGGTTGCTGCCTCATTCTTAAGGGCATCGATGCAGGTAGAGGTTGTGTCTTGAAGGGCAGCCCAGCTTTCGTTGGTGTGGTTGCAGACTCCAGTTAGCTCTTGGAGTCCGTCCAGAGAATTAGTCGCTCTGGGACAGGTGCCATTCACCATTTTTTGGAGACCTTGTTGATAGAGGGTGCAGGAACTGGAACACATGCCGGGAAGGAGTTTTTTGCAGTCTTGTGAAGCCGGCTCCCAGATGGCAATTGTGCAGAGAAGTGTATTTTGGTAGGGGATTCGGGTCGAAGAAGAGTAACCGATGCAGTCACTGGAAGTCTTGAAGCCAGTGGCGTTCATGGCAGCGCTGTCAAACTCGGCCAGGGTCTTGAAGGCACCAATGTTGATGCCATAGTCGAAGAGTTTCGTGACGACGGCGGTATCGATGCTGTAGTCAGCGAAGCTGGGACATGTTGTCGAATTTGCAAGGGAAATGCACTCTGCTTGTAACCCTGTCACCAAGAGTGCTATGGCGAGCAGTGTTCTTTTGACGATCGATTTTGATGTTCCTGTCGAAGGAGTCATGATATCGATGAAATATTGGTGCTTTTCAAAGGATTGGTGCAAACAAAGTTGAGTGGTCCAGTCTCTTGATTTTTTGGCGGGGAAAATAAATGCGACTGCGAATAAGGACTGAGCGGTTGCCGAATTAAAGTTGAGTTGGATAACCGAGAAAAGTGAGGTAGAAAGCGCACTGGGGGACACAAGGAAAGAGAGGAAGAACGCAGTTTTCAAAATAGTGGTTATAAGACAGTGGCAGAGGAGTCCGAGCGGATGTGTTTGCGAAAGAAAGGAAGATGCTGAGTGACTAAAGAATAGAGGAATGAGAATCCACGCGAATAATCAATGGGATAAATGGAGCGAGTGTGAGAGACTGTGAGATCGCGAATATGAATGATGGGGTGATTTGGGTGATGAATGGAGGGATTAACGGTAGGCTGATGAAAGTTCGTGTGGCGTGAAGGAATAGATAGTTGTTTGGGTAACATCGACTGATGTGCCTGAATAAAGTATTCTACCCCTTAACAAGAACGCCGCCTTGAGTTTCGTGTTTCCCACGCAGTTCCTCACAATTCCTTCCGACAAACATCAACAAATGTCACCCGTAATCCTTCCAAACTCGGTTGAAGAACTCGAAGCCATTGCGCAAAATGTAGTCTTCATTTTACAGAGTGGTGCCGACCAGGTAGTTGTAGTTCCTGAAGATAAGCGCACCATCGAGAACACTCTTCTTGTGTTACAGGAAGCTCAGAGCGAAGCTGCGTGTCTCCAGACTCTATGCACTTTCCCTGCAATGGTACGATCTGCAACACCTGTTCTCCTTTTATATGCTATGGATTTTTGTTCTAAGCTGTTGTGCTTGATCACCCACGAAAAACTTGCAGGTCCACATGGATAAAGACGTCCGTGTTGCAGCAACAGAGGCCAAAAAGTTACTTCAGAAAGCTTGGTCATCGTACGTTCATAGCACAGTTAGAGTGCCGTTAACAAAATTTCTGTAAATTAACTTGTGTCGTCGGTATCCTCTTGCGATCACATCAATGCAGTCTTTTTTCCCGCAGGGTAAGTCAAGTACATGAATTGAGAGCGACTTTTGTCAGGTTCAAAGACATTAACGTTCAAGCATTTCAAAAGGATGTCTATGTAATTATAAGCCGTCTAGACAGCGCATCTCTCTCCACGGACGCGCAGACTCGGCGTTTGCTAGAGCACACACTCCGCCTATTTAGAAGACACGGATGTGGATTGTCGCTGCAAAACCAGGAGAGATTGATGGCCATACGTTCCGAGATCAGTATCAAGGAGCTGGACTTCCAAAAAAACCTGAACGAAGACACAACGGAGATCTTGCTCACCGGCGATGAGCTGGACGGTTGTTCCGAGGCATGGCTTTCAGGACTCAAGACCAAAAAAATCGACGAAGTGAATTACTATCGAGTGACAATGAAGACACCGGATATTCTCAACGTTGGCAAGAACGCGTCTCTGCCATCGACCCGAAAGAGGGTGTCAGTGACTTACCGCCAAGTTTGCACTACAACCAACGGGCCAATTTTGGAGCAGCTGATCAACCTGCGCCACGAAGCTGCCACTTTACTTGGTTTCAAGAACCATGCCGCATACCAGCTGGACATCAATATGGCTAAGACCGTCGTAGCTGTAGAAAATTTTTTGGACGGTATCACTACGTCTATCGCGTCCAAGCTGGAGGATGATCGCAAGGAACTGTTAGATCTCAAAAAAGTCGAGTGCCAACGACGGGGGTGGAGTTTTGACGGTGAGCTGCAATCGTCGGATGTCAAGTATTACCAGGAGCTTCTTTTCAAAGAAAAATATTCCGTGGACAACAACCATATCCAGGAATTCTTTCCTCTGGACTATGTCCGTGATCAGATTCTGGGCATGTAAGTCAAGGAAAGTGTCTCTAAGATGAACTTTTTGAAGACCTCCCAGATATTTAACTGCGTATCCTTGCCTTTTTCTTAAAAATAATAATAATAATTAGTTACGCTCACATCTTCCAACTTCGATTCCAGCAAATCCCTGGGAAGTACTGGGCCGATGATGTGACTTTGTTTGCTGTGTATGACCAGAAGGCACAAAATGCCGTTGGTGAAGACGGCACAAAGAACCAAGAGTCTTTCAAAATCGGATACTTTTTCTTTGGTAAGGTCAAGCGTCTTGACCCAATTTCAGTGTGCTTTGTAAAATTTGATTCGAAGTCGTTAATACCTCCGAATAGACCTATTTCCACGACCGGGGAAATATGCACACCAGTGTGTCGTCCCACTCCGGCCCAGTTATGTTGTGTCCAAGACGGGAGAGCAAGTCCTGCCCATTGGTAATGAATAGCTGTCGACTGGCAAGATGTTTGCTGACGATGAACTGACACTAAGATCGTGATATGTAACTGTCTGGTAGTTGTAAACGTTGGAAATCTCTCACGACCCACTGCTGAGCGACCCGCTCTTCTTAAGCATAACGAGGTAAAATATTTTTAAAACTGAAGTCTGAATATTTATTTAAGATACTCATCTTGAAACGTTCAGATTATTACCTTCTTTCACGAATTTGGCCACGTCTGCCACGCCATGTCGAACAAGGTTCGGCATAGCCTGTTCAACTTTTCATGGTCGGCCGTCCCATATCCGACCTCTCTCCCGACAGATTTCCTCGAAGTACCCTCCATAATGCTCGAAAATTGGTTATGGGAGCCTGCCGTCTTGAGAAGGCTGTCTAGGTATGGCTGATTATTTTATTGGGTGATATTCGTGTAGTACCAAGTACACAAAACTAATTTTCCGAGTTCCTTAGGCACTACAAGACAGGGAAGCAACTTCCCGAAGACGTTATTCAATCCTTGATCAAAACCCGCAAGGTCAGCGCCGGGTTGAAATTTGCTCAACAGCTCGCTGTGACTGCTGTGGATCTCAAACTACACACGGTCGAACCCGAGGGGCGCGAAGAGACAATCCCAGAGATCTGGCGAGAAATGACTGAACGTTTGGTGGGTGTCAAGCTGGAAGATGGACCCGGATGCAATCCGGCGGCTCAATTTTATCATATTTCCATGGGATATGACGCACAATACTACGTTTATGCTTACTGCGAGATGCATGCGCACGACTTATTCACTCGGTTCTCGAACGATTCATCGGGGCACCCCAAGACTTTAGACAACACTCTTGGACGTGAGTATTGGGACAAAGTCCTGGCCCCTGGAGCATCCGTGGATGCCATTGACCTTTTGCGTGACTTTTTGGGCCGAGAGCCGACTCCTGACGCTTTTCAACGTTTCTTGACTCTTGACTGACCATAAATTGGTGGCGCATTGATACAATAAAATTGACTTCGCCATCCTTCCTCGGTGATCATCACAGCAACGCATCATGTACAAGCATCTCTCGGCACCAACATTGCCAGAGGCATCACAAACGGTCACTAAGGCAGAACAGATTGGTCCCTATGATCTGCGCGAGACTCTGGGCGTGGGCGCATATGCAGTGTATGTTGATTTGAATTAACAATTGCACATCAACATCGTCCAAAGATTGGCTCGCACAATGACATTGAATTCAGGGTAACCCTCAAGCTGCTGGTTATTCACGCCTTCTCTTGTCATTTAAAATTAGTGTCCGCCTTGCTGAACATAGAAAGACTGGCGTCAAGGCAGCCGTCAAGATTATCCCCAAGGACACGCAGGAGATGAAAATGATCCAGAAAGAACTGACGATCCAGCGAGGACTGCAGCATCGAAATATCTCTCGCTTTTTAGAGTCCAGAGAATCGCCAGAGTGTCTATATATTTTCGTAGAGTACGCTGCTGGAGGCGAACTGTTCGACAAGATTGGTATATAGGAATCGCACCATCTCAAGCCACCTTTCTCTTGTGCAACTGATCACTTATTGACATTTCTAATATCATAGAGCCTGATCGTGGCATTCAGGAAGATCTGGCGCACCTCTACTTTGTTCAGCTGATCGCAGGAGTTGTATGTTCTCCCCAAAGCTCACGATCTCCTTGGAGAAGACATGATCGTGTAGAATCTAACGAGAACATTGCCCTTTGGTAATTAGAAACATATGCATGATAAAGGAGTGTCGCACCGCGACTTGAAGCCGGAAAATATTCTACTCGATTCATCAGGCAAGTATTTGTCTCAAAGGATTTACGTGATGTGTCATTTGTGCAAGTTTGCTGAAGGTAATCTCACTCGCATCAACTAGGAACTTTGAAGATTTCTGATTTTGGATTAGCCACAGTTTTCAGGCACGGGGGACGGACTCGGCCATTGGAGACACCTTGCGGGAGTGCTCCCTACGTGGCACCAGAGGTATGAGATAGAGCCCGACAAAGAATAACGACTATGTAATGATGCGACAACTGAACATCTCATGGTATTTATAGGTTCTGCAAGAAGAGTACTGTGGTGACATGGTGGACATTTGGTCTTGTGGCGTCATTCTATATGTCATGATGATTGGAAGTAAGAGGTCTCTTAACATCATGTGTTTTTTGGGACTGTATACGAGGTGTCCTAAGCGTTTTATTTAAAAATATTCTAGACACCCCCTGGGACCTGCCTTCGAGCGACAGTGAGGAATTCAGTCGATATGAAAAGGACAGCAACCCCACTTATGAACCATGGAATCGACTCCAAGGACCTGTCAGAAGTATGTGCCTCATCATTTTCATATCATTCGAGGGCGTTTATCTCTGACATCTTGCGGCGACTTTTTGTAAATAGAACTTTTATTGGGAATTTTGAAAGTGAACCCAACCAAACGCATGACTATCAAGGAGATCACAAAGGATGCGTGGTACAAGAGGTATGTGCTACTTGTTAGATCTGTACATGAGAAACTTGATAACCTATGTAACATGTTTTTTCCCCTTTCTTTTATCGCATAGACCCAACCCACTTGTGACGGACGGTATGCCATTTCGCTCGGAAAATGAATGATATTTGATCGTTATTAACAATCAACCATTTTCAATTGTTAGGTTTTGTAAATAATCCTGCTCAGCTTGCATCCATGTTGATGGAAAATGTTGAGGACACGACGTCACCCATGTAAGCAGCGTATCATGCTTGTACAATCATATCCTTAAAACAACCTCTTGACATCTATTTATGAAAATTTAGTGTTGCATATTCACAGCCGTTGCAAACAGGAAGGATAGAACAGAGTCAATATCCTGTACACGACTACCGCAACTACGCATCGTCACAGCCTGCGAGAAACAACGAGCGCGCGTCTGATAGCTCCTTAGGTGCAAGAATAGCCGTCTCTTGGCAGACAGAGGCGTTGGAATTGTCACAGCCCGTAAGAAACTTACAATGAACTCTTCGCTGAGATTTTCTTCCTTACTAATAACTTCTTGTTCCTGCAGGCCACACAATTCACAGAAGCTACATTCCTGCAGGTGTTCTCGTCAGAGCGTCTCACAAGATTCTTTTCAGAGGCACCTGCGGACGAAATTATTGAAGCTCTGGATGACGCGATGGTTCATAATCTAGTAGCCCACACGGTCCAACCTAGTCTGCAGAAGGTAATAGATACTTGACTAACCTTGTTGAGAATTTCGGCGAACTGATATAATTAGTTTATTGTCTTGTGGTAGATCACAATCTCGACAACTGATCAACGCAGGTGTTTCCTGACAGGAGAAGTCAAGGTCGTGCCCTATGGCGTCGACACCTCGCTTGTTATGTTTGACAAGAGTCGTGTAAGTTATCTATTCCTTTTGTATCACTCTCAACTATCTACTGCTGACTTTGTCATAATAAATTAAAATAGGGTGATCCTCTCGAGTGGAAACGAATGTTCAAAGCCCTGGTAGCAACTCTGCAGGATTCAGAGAACCCAATCCACCTCCAAATGAATCCGTAAACTTGGCAGAAAAAAATAAGAGTGCATTAAATAAAATAGGTCTAGTCAAAGCGGACTCGCTTGGAGTTCGATATCTCCTTCTCATAGCTCGTTTCTCGTTTCACTAATTCTGGAGGAAACCTCGACAATCTCGACTCGGTGTTTCGAGTAGTAGGCTCGAGTTCTTGTTCCTTCTTGAGCCCTAATTCCTTTTTCTCGTCCTCCTTGCAAACGACTTCCTCGTCGATAATCTCAAACCTCTCATGAACAATCATCGTTGACTCTTTCATTGTTGAATCCAAGTCGATGTCGCCTTCGTATGCCATCTCGTCTTGAGCGCATCTAGAGTCGTCCTCAAACTTGATCGGCGAAAGTTGGACATTGCTGTCGCTATAGTGTTCTGTTTCCATCGAGTATCGTTGGATTTCGCAAAAGTTATTCCTCGAAAGTGGCACCTTGAAATCCTTCATGACCTCACATTCATCAAGTACATAGTCGCTCAAAAGCGGATAGGGTCTGTCCTGCCGCCTGTATGATACTGGCATAAAATCAATATGCCTGATCAGCTCTCGAAACTTTCCATCGTCGGCCATGCTCGTTCCCTTTCTGCTCAGATTCGACTTGATATGAGGACGTCCGTTACTTCCTTGTCCAGACTCTTTCGAATGTACCATGGATGGCTCCTCTTTGTCAAGTTCGCTACGCCTGTTCAAGATTGCTTCTTCGAACGAGTCACGGATAACCAACGTCTCAATGTACACTGGCCGCGTCTGACCAATCCTATGAGCTCGCTTGACCGCCTGCCGCATTGTCGCTGTTTGCCAGACTGGAGACACAAAGTAGACTCGGGAGGCACTGGAGAGGTCGATTCCAAAAGCTGCATGCTTCGTATCCATAATGATAGCTGCAACGTTTTCACTTGTGTTGAAGGTCATGATATTGCTGGATCTCTCGCTTTGAGTCTATGTAAGAGAAAAACCAGAGTTAGATGAGAGTTTCCCGTTGTCTTAGCAACTGTGAAGTCTTACCATGCCGCTGCGATAAGTTAGGCAACGGATCTTAGCCAGGGTAAGAAACTCATGGATGTAGTAGATGGTGTTGGGACTCTGGCAAAATACAATGCACTTCTCGTTCGGGTGATGATAGAGGATCTGGCAGACGATGTAGTTGAGTTTGCTAGATGTGCTTGAGAGAATAAGACTGGGATCTTGGTTCTCAAGAGAGGCTTGTTCTTGTCGCTCCCTCAAGATTTGCTTAGCAAGCATGATGCAGACACCCAAGTCATCTCCAGTGCTCAAAGATGACGACGGAATTAGGGCTTCCTGTTGCATCACTTTAGGGCGTTGACAGAAATACCCCACGTCCTGTGCTGCAATCAGTGTGTTCCAAGAAGGGTCCGAAAGAGCCAATTGTAAGTTGTGAATCACCTCCTTCAACAGAGCAATGTCAGTGGGCGGATACTTCCCTCCATCAGTGGAGTAATGAGCCTCCAGACCATTTTTCGCTTGTTGTAAGGTACCCTTGATCAACGTCGCATAGCTCCCTCCACCTCCCGAATACCAGAAGCAGCCGTTGTTGAGGTTGTCAATTACTTGCCGGAGATGTTTTTGGTTGCTGGGGTGGAAGAAGTAGTCCTGATCCTCTCTCTCGGTCAAGATTGCGTTTGCCTGGATAAGTGCTATCTGGCTGTTGAGTGACAAGATTTGAAAGTATTCAAGGTCAAGGCGAACAACCTTCTCAAACAGTGGAGGTAAGGTCACAGATTGGTTGATATCCTCAGGCCTGTTGCGGGTCATGAGTCGCTCCAGGAGATGGCGAAGACGCTTTACGCTGCTCAATGTTGTCAGTGATATGCAGGGTAGTGATACCGTACTGTGGTCGATAAATGGTTTTCGAATCTCCTTCAAGAACAAATTTTTGTTGTCCACGTATGGGTGGATCTGAAAGAACGAAAAGATCAGGCTGGAGAGTCGCGTCAGGTCACTCTGGTCGCTCCATGTACTTGTCGCGGAAGGAACCAGGTTCGCTAAGTTTGATGTAGGGGTGCCGGTGCAGATCCACCGCCGATCGGCGTGCAGCTTCGAAGCCAAGAGTGCGTGGTTTGAAAGATCAGCACTCATGGTATGCCCCTCGTCCACAATGACACGTTTCCACCGGATCTGTTTCAATGGCGAGATTGTGCGGAGAGGTGGGCATCGGCATATGGTGTAATTCCTATGACAGCAAGGAAGTTTTCCTGCAAGGTCACAGTAAACTGATGAGATAATTATCGTCCTAGCCAACACCAATACCAATATAGTGCGAGCGTTCACTGAAGCTACCTTTGGCGGCGGCATATGCGCCTTTCTCATGCTCCCTTGCGAACCGTGCTTGAGATATCAAGACCATGTCGTATGAGGCCAGAATCTTTACCTCAGGGATGACTTTGTCATTTGACGTCAATACCAGCAACTTCAGCGCAAAGTCTCGTGTGTGCTACAAAAAACCACATCGTGTTAATGTCGTTATTCATTTAACGTCAGCTCGTACTCAAGTAAATACATGCCTTGTTAACCTCGTTGCACCACTGGTCGACCAAATTGGCTGGGACAATGACAAGAGTTGCGCTTGAGAGATAAATCTCCAGAGTGGTCGATTTGGCCCGAGAACTTTGGATATTGTCGATATGGTGATAAAAGACTGGATATTCCTCCAAAAGTTCATATGCACTCGCACTGATTTGCTCTTCAAAACGCCTATACTCAATCCCATGGACCTTGATAGAGGCTGCGGCAAGGTCCCTTAGTGTTGGTATCACTGTTAATGGCGGCAGCACCATCCGAGGAAAAAGATCGCTCACTCCATCAACGTCTGTCATCGAGGGCACAAATGGCACAAGCTTACTATAGACCCCAGTGAAAGGTGAGGGCGGTACGCTGAACTGATGTCGGGTATGGAGGATCAATGCGAGGCAGATGCAGGTCTTTCCTGTGCCCTAGTTTGATACAAACGGCAACAGAGTAAGGTAATGTCATTGTGCGACTTCACACAAAAGGTACTCACTTACCATGTCTTCACAGAGGAGGCCACCACGAACATCGTCCCACTTTCTTGTCGGAGTCCTGCAGACTCCAAGCCCAGTCGAGTAATCGATATAATAGTCGCTGTTGTTTTCGTCCTTCATTGGGATCAGGCTTGGATCGAGGATATAGCCTGGACAGAGTTCGCGCTTGAGCATTTTCCAGATTGATCTCTTTTGATACTCGTATAGTTTTGTTCGCATCCCGTCCGGTGCGTCCAGATCAATAATCGAATCCAACAGTCTTTGTGTAGCTTTGTCGGATTTGTTTGAAAGAGGATCAATGGCAGTGGGCAGAGGCGAAGGCATCTCGGTGTAGATGTCAATGAGTCGTTTCTTCAAGTCTTGCTCGAATGAAGTATGACTTGTAATTAGGTGACTTAAGACCGTCGACAGAGCCGATGTAATTTCTGGTCGTCCATTCTCTTTCGCATGGTGCGAGCGATCAATTCCAAAGACAGCAACCTTGTTTGAAGTGTCCTGGTATTGAATGAGGTTTGCCTGTTGCAAAAGGTTGAGAGACATGACCAAGTCGTTTTGCCGTTGATTCGCTGGCTTTCCATCAAAACCAAGCGACTCCTTGTTCAGAGTTCCCATGGGAATGAGCTCCATTGTGGGGAATACTCTCTTGTTCACGTCTCAACGTTGAGTATATGAAAGAAAGGGAGTTCCAGACGTGACCGTTGTCATCCTTTCGGATTGCTCAGTCTCAAATTTTAAGTTTGCCGCGCAGGTCGAGTCAATTTGGCCACCTTCATCACATCAAACTCGCCACTTGCTACCCTTTTAGATTGGTCATTATCGTAACTCATTCAAAAAGGTCGCACAAGGTATTCTCGGTCTCTCACAACAAACAGAAGCCTATTGGGTGGCTAATTGGTATGGTGGAAACGGCGAATTTGAAAGGGTGCGGATGACTGGTGTGGCGACCATATTGAATGGACGAAGTCGGTGAACTTTTCATGAGGGGGCTAATTTCGTGTGCTGGAAACGGTGAATTTAGTATCTATTTTAATGCTACCAAATCGACAAACGAGATAAGATGGGAATGGCGAATTTAGGTGCATTTGGCTGTATGTTGTACAAAGTGCGGGCCATGACATTGAGGAGCATGCCGTGGAGTTTTTCACAGTCGCGTGTGAAGACGAGCAGTGAGGAACTAGTACATGGTGCTGCCGTGATGATGCATGCTCATCGATGACGTTAGAGGACTGTTGCTTTAAGCCCTCTTCCTCACGTAGGTTTGAAAGCCCTCACGTAGATTTGATAGCCTCCTCACATAGGCTCGTTCAGCCTTCATGAGGAGGCGAGATGGTCGATGCTGAAAAAGACGGTCACGACAGCTACTTCTTGGACTTCCTTCCGCCCTTTGCTCGTCTTTACTTGTGTTCATACCGCTCATTCACACCCCTCCACATTGTCGACAGAAAATCCTTTTGGCCTCTTTGTTTTTATTTCTTCTATGAGTAATCGTGCTCCCACAGGTATGTGATCAACTATGTCATTGACATCCATCATGCTAGGAGGCAATTGAGTGAAAGTTATCTCCAAGCCAAAACTTTAAGAAATGGAGATACTCTTCTCAGGAAGAGGAGAGCAATGCTAAGTCATTCGCATTTCTCCCTTGGGAATAAATGCGCTTTGCTTCGCACTTCATTTGCACTTTCCTCTTCACGTTTTGTGTACAAGGATAGTGGGTTCTTCATATTTTTAGTCTTCTCAATTTCTCACCTCTATTAATGTTGATTTGCTCTAAGGTCTCATTGGACAACATATTGATCTTTGGGGTCGGTGTTTTGACTTTCCTCTTCTCCCTGATTGTGCTCTTTGCAGAAGCAAGCCCTAGGAAACGGAAATCGTCGAGCTTTGCGCGTCCCTCTGAATCAGGGTCCTCTTCTTCGTCCCATTCGCCCCATTCCTCTTCCTCGTCAAACGCCTTGCCCTGGACAGTTTTGCCCAACTCTCTCGAAAACTCTTTTGCACGGGCACGCGAGATCGATACCAAACGTAGACGCACCTTATCCAACTCTTCTGACAACACTTCGCAGTCCACGCACTCTCCAACTCCCCACAAACACAACACCATGTCGATAGGACATTCCAACTTTTTTACAGACATTGGCTCTGTATCAGGTCTGGGTCGGTCTGGCCCAAGGACAGAAGGTGTCACATCGTCTTTGGGTTTATCCATTGCTTCCAAAAGCCCTATCCGGAGGACAGGTGTTCAAGGAAAGCAACCCGTTAAGAAGCTTGTCATCAAAAACTTTACAGGTATGGCGTAAATAGAGTATATTTGCTGAAAAAAAAAAAAAAAGATTTTCAGTTATCCTAATGCTCCCTTTTTTTTTTTTTTTCAAGTAACACCACAATTACCTGAGGACTATGAGCTAAAAACATGGAATGTGCTTCAACAGGCTGTCCAGGCAATCCAACAGTCCAAGCCGGTGGAGTCATCGCTAGAAGAACTCTACAAGACGTGTGAGAACCTGTGCCACCAAAAATTTGGGGACAACCTCTATAAGAGACTCTCGGCGGAGGTAGAAAGCCATGTCCAGAATGTTGTCGATGGCCTTCTCAACAAGTCGGAGAATAAGTCGGAGGAAAGCTTCCTCGAGGCTGTTCACACTGCGTGGAGTGATCACTGCCGGCAAATGGTCATGATTCGGAGTATTTTTCTCTACCTCGACCGCACCTTTGCCCTACAAACATTGGGAGTATCGACCATCTGGGAGTTGGGTTTGGACCTTTGGCGACGTTTGGCCATGAACTCGCTCGAGATCCGAAGCAAAGTCCTTGGAGGAATCTTGGCCTTAATCGAGCAAGAACGTAGTGGAGACACAAGCTCGCATCTGCTGATCGTATCATTGCTGCGCATGCTGACCGATATCCAGATGTATAACTCAGTCTTCGAGATCCCATTCCTGCAAGCCTCCCGCCTTTACTATCACGTGGATGGCGAGCAGAATGTACACGCACGCACTGTACCCGAATACCTTCGATATGCTCAACGACGGTTAGTGGAGGAGACAGGCCGGTTTGAGGGTCACCTGGACAAGTCAACCCGACGGAGTCTGATAGCTGCGGTCGAGGGCGAGTTGCTTGAGAGGTGGACGGATATGATCCTTCAGAAAGGTTTCGAAACAGTCATGCAGGACCATAACTTGGTAGATCTAAAGCTATGGTACGAACTCATGATGCGAGTTAATGGCCTGGAGAAGTTGAGCTTCCATTTTGGGAACTACGTCAAGGTAAACAAGGCCATCTTGCTTCATCGATTTTTGTGATCTACTGGGATCAAAAGACTCACTTATCATATATCCCTGTCGTAGAAAACTGGCAAGGCATTGGTAGCGGACCCTTCACACGATGACTCAATGGTGGAAGAATTGCTCAAGTTTAAACTGGGATTGGACGAAATCGTCAACAGTTGTTTCCAAAACTCAGACCTCTTCCTGAATGTGCTCAAGGAATGCTTTGAGGCGTTTATCAACACTCGGCAAAATAAGCCTGCAGAGCTTGTCGCAAAATATCTAGACTTGCGGCTGCGCAGTGGTAACAAGGTAATGCACTTGCGACCGTTTCGATATTTTCTCCTTGGGAGCAAAACATCTTTTAGCATATATATTTTCAATGTGTGTCTTACCGGTGATTTTCTTGTACTAGGACCTGTCGGATGAGGAGCTGGAATCTACCTTGGACCGTGTCTTGATTTTGTTCCGTTATATTCAAGGCAAGGACGTCTTTGAGGCTTTCTACAAACGCGACCTGGCCAAGAGACTGCTGCTTAACAAGAGCGCATCGTTTGATGCTGAGAAGAGCATGCTCAGCAAACTGAAAGCAGGTATAGCTAACACAACTACCGAATATTGACGGACATTTATTGTGTGCTGTGCATCTAACCTTGAGTCCATATTGTCCATGGAACTCTTGTAGAATGTGGTTCAGGGTTCACGACCAAGTTGGAAGGAATGTTCAAGGACATGGACACATCCAAGGATATTATGATTAACTTCAGAGTAAGGGCATCAGGCCGGACGAAATGATGTTTTGGGAAATAAGCGATCGTACTAACCGAGACATCTTGCTTTGGGACACGTCTTCGTTCACAGGCAAGCAAGATGCAGAGCAAGATCGCTGGATTGGATCTAACGGTCAACGTTCTCACTCAAGGCAACTGGCCTACCTACCCTCCAGCTGAAGCTAATATTCCAGCAAAGGTATAAATAATATGAGCATTGGTGAGTATGAAGATTTTTGGATGGACCAATAACGCCCTAACTATTATGTTGAATCATAGATCTCGCATTGCCAGGAAGTATTTAAGGAGTTTTACTTGTCCAAACACAAAGGAAAGCGCCTCATGTGGCAGAACTCTCTCGGACACAGTGTTGTCAAGGCAACCTTCCCTTCGGTGAGTTGTCAATGTACGAACTTTCTATCTGGCATTGCGCCCAAACAAATTTCCAACGTATATTTTATTGCATCGTCTTCCAACAGGGTACCAAAGAGTTGCAGTTGAGCTTGTTTCAAGCGATTGTGGCCCTTCTTTTCAATGAGACCGGGGACTCGTCGCTCTCGTACAAGGAAATCCAACAACTTTCAAACATCGGTATGTTGACGTATGATCAAATTGCTTTTGTATGATTTGAGGCATCGGCTACCAACTCACGATATTTATTCTTGGCTACTTATGACTTAATTTGGCAGAACCCAAGGAGCTTAGTCGTACGCTGCAGTCGCTGGCCTGTGGCAAGTACAGGGTTTTGGTGAAGAACCCAAAGTCCAAGGACGTGTCTGACACCGACACATTCAAGTTCAACGAAGATTTTACCGCATCCTTGACCAGGATAAAAATCAACTCGATTCAACTCAAGGAAACACCTGAGGAAAACAGTTCGACAACCGAGCGTATCTTCCAAGACCGACAATTCCAGGTGGATGCAGCTGTTGTCCGTATCATGAAGACACGCAAACAGCTCTCGCACACGCTGCTTATCTCGGAGCTTTTTGAGCAGCTCAAGTTTGCCATCAAGGTATTTCTTCTATTCTTTTAAATATGTCATATCATGTACATGAAATGTGCGAAGACATAGCTAACCTGAATCATTTTCCTTACCATCAAAAGTCCTCGGACTTGAAAAAGAGAATCGAGAGTTTGATCGACCGCGACTACCTAGAGCGCGACAAGACCGACTCTACCTTGTACAAATACGTTGCCTAAAATCCGTAGTTTTTATTTCAATTAAAAAAAAAATCGTCCTTACTTCACAACTGACTGCGCCTTGGCTGCGTTCGTTTGGTCACGGTTGTGTTTGAGAAACGGCATGAGATTAGAGCCACCGGTTCCCTTGATCGCAGGTTCGTCGACGTCGACCTTAGGAACGCTACTGGTTCGCGTCTTCTCTTTCATGAGCTCTTCCACCTTCTTTTTTCGTTCTCTTTGTTGACCTCGACCTGAACTCGGTAGTTTTCCCAGCCCTGAGGAGGGCCGCGTTTGACCTGTGTCATAATGTAGCGAGTTACTATTTGGATGTGAGTGTCTCGGAAGAGTTTAATCTGGTGCACACAACTGTTGTAAACGCATTCCACATCCTGGACGATGGACGACGTGTTTGCCGAAACGATCTCCAGAACAAAAGGTCGAATGTTGGCGACTTTGGCAAGGTGGTCGAGGAAAGCTCGGTGGGGCGCCGTTTCATCTTTGCCAAGAGGGTGTTTTCATAGCGCTCGATGCCCAAGATGACGTCCAGGGCCAGGAAGAGACTACTCTGTCCCCCCGTGGCACCCATGTGGTATTTGTGTTCGTTGTTGTTCACTCCGTTGAACTCTAGACCGTTCGGCAGCCCGAGACTAGCTGCATTTTCCGATCCAGAGAGGAACTTGCGGATTTTCCAATAAAAGACGGCCGGATCACACCTCTCAAAAATTCGAGCTATAAAGTAAAACGAATGACGGTTTGCACCAATTTCCGGAAGAGAGAGAGATATGACGCATCCAACAGTGCAGCCGCAAACACAAACACAATCACACCATCTACAATTTGAACACACGACGGAAGACGAAAAACAAAGACATATGCTCACTCAGCAGTTTGCCAACTTTCTCGAGGTGAAGGAGAGTTTCTTTGAGTTTGATGAGGATGGCTTCGGGGTCATTCCTTCTCACACCATGCATTGTCTCAAGCAAGGGCTGGAGCGTAGCTCCACCTTCAACTTCGACCGCGATCGATACGATAACGAGCCAATCCTGGTCCGAGGTTCCCGTCATACAGTGAATGGCAGTCACATTCATGTTAAACTTATTACAACCGGCATAAGTGAGTACAGGCGGAATATCCAGGATGTCGCTGATGGTCTGCAAAGGCACGGCAAGAGGTTCGGGAATCGACTGGTAATTGAGTTGAAACAGAATATAACTTCAATTGCCAAAGCTAATGATTAAATCTCCGCGGCGAAGATTCGATTTTACGACTTACTTGAGCAATGTCAAGTCCCTGACCCCAGACATAGCTATGGGCCGCAATGCTCAAGAGAGAATATGCTCGTTGACACTCACGTCTTGTCTCCAATCGGGAGACATCCAACAGTGGCAACTACAGGAGGCAGGCACGAGACAGATCAAACCCATCATGATAAAATCATGCTCGCGCGTAATAACTAGTACCTTATCAATACGAACGCGGAACTGTTTTGAATCCAAGAGTGGATTCAATTGATCAAGGAGTTTTTCCAAGGCTCAAAGTATTCCTGCGAGAGACGCGCCAGCGGGCCATGAGTAGGAACGAAGTAAGTTTGGGAGGATACGTCATAGTCGTCCAGAACTGGCAGAGGGACGACTGGTGTGGCTGCAACTGTGGATGCACTGAACATATTTGAACGAGTTTTTGCATCGGTTGTTTTCTTAGTGGGAGGAGGAGTTTATTGAAAGAAAGAAATGAAAATGAAAAACACGCTTCAGAAATCAGCACTCAGAAATGATTTGGTGGCAAAATATGCAGGGTTGAGTTGCGCCCTTTTCATGTTTTCTGTGCATCGATTGATCGATCGGGTTGGTTCTCCGATTCCGAAGAGCTTTTCTTTCCAGACTGGCATGCAATCCAATTGACTCGCCCATTTGCTGACTCGTTCTTTGCAATAGAGTATTACAACTGAATGAACAAGATTTAAGCAACGCGACAAGTCACACCAAATTACATCAACAAAACATCCATCAACACCGGACAACAAAGTGTGCGCGCGAGTGCAATAACCCAGTTCAGGATGGACACTCAATCCTTATTGCAACGGGATGAACCCATGGAGCCGACCGGTGTCACGGCCCCATCCTCCTCAATCCAACTCTCGATTGAGGCCTCCATCACAGAAGGATCAAGTCATGACGGGAAGGATCAGTCAAGCGTCGCAGGATCATTGTGGCCGCCCACACTGTCACCATCACCCAATGACAACGTCGAGCGGGAGATGGATGTCAAGCGATTATTGGCATTTCAAGCAAATGCCACTTCAACCATTTCGTCCGAAGTACCGGCACGCGGACACTCAGCGGAAGACGCCACCACAGCGACCTTGGATTCCGGAATCAATCCGACAACCACCAACCTACGCTCGTCCAACCCGCAATCGTCCAACCTACAACCCTCTCGTGACTATCGACACAACGACAGAGCTAGGTGTCTCGAAGGTGAGATGTCCCTGCCTTCGCTGCCATATTTATCCAATGCCTCCATTCCGTCTCCTCTGGCAAGTCCCATCACTGCCACGGCGGCTTCTTTGACCGCTCTCAGCATTTCCCAATCGAGTTGCTCTTCTCAGGTCTTGTACGCTCGAGACCTTAGGAGGGTCACTGTCCCTAGAGACACACCCTCCTCCGAGAACCTCTTAGTCCAAGACCACTGTCGCGATAAGTATCGCGAATCAGCTCCACAGGAACAGTCTGGAATGTTTTCTGATCCAGAAACGTCCACTCGAACTGCATCTCGGCACGTTTCATCCCACAAACTGACTACAAAAGAAGGTCGCTTTAAGGTGACATCTCAGGCTGCCTCAAGTGCTACTATCGGCCTGGCAGTCAACAACACAGTCAAGTTAGCGCACCAGCTTCGTGTGACACTTCACAATTTAGTCTCTACAGGATATCTCCCTGCAGAGACTCGGGTCATTTTTCGCGATCACAGCGCCATTGTCACCGCAAAGGGCACCTTGATTCCGATTTACAGCGAGCTTAATTGTGCCACTCATTGTCCCTGGCTCCAAGGCGAATACGAAACGCCCAGCGCGTGGGCGACAGCCGTGGTCAAAGGCGCTCGGACAGGGAAAGTGGCCGTGAATGGCTGGTCAGCCATCAAAGTGAACGTCCATCAGAACCCCGCTCTCGTCAAAATGTTTTCTGGCCAGGGATTGCCTGAGGTCTCGCTGGACGTACTCCGCAAACGGTATTTGATGGACATGGTGGACGATGGCCTAGCCCAAACAGAGATAGGATCGGCAATGATGGATGCTGGCGAAGGTAAAAAAAAAAAAAAAAAAGCTATTGATATTACGGCCTCGTTTCATGCAGCTCTGATCACCCGTATGTATTCACGACTCGGGAGAAGCGGCAACCGTATTCACAGTATCATATCTTACTAATAGGAGGAACATTCGTGGATAGAAAGAAACGAAAAAGGCCCTCAGCAAAGGCAGCAGAAGGTCTGAGGATCTCGACAGGCGGATCAGGCACTCCAGTAGCGAATACTCCGCGAAAGCGTACAGTCTCAGATGTTTCAGGGACGATTACTGTTCGAGTATCAGACGCCCTGAGTTTGGATTTGGAGGCCGCCGGCGTGCTTTTTGCGATGCAGGATGACGCGCTGATGCCATCGAGCCATGGACGGATATCGCGGACGATTTCCTCTGAACAAAAAGCTGGAGGATATGGGTCACGCCGACTTGACTCAGTAACCCGGCTGCAAAGCTTGATGACATATCACGCGGAGCAAAAATGTAGGATGCGACGACTATCTGGGTCACTGTTTCCAACATTGAGGACGGTTGGTGTCATGAAGTTGTACGCACGCGACAATTTTGAGCAGGACTTCAGTCAGCAACGACAGTGCCATGGATGCCGCTTTGAAATAGACAGTGGATCGACTATTGTACCGACTAACGAGTCCGTCAAGCCAAAAATCGAGCCCACAGTGGCGCTTTCTCAGAATACGACGAAGGTTTGCGCCGAATGCAAGGATGTGTACCACTTACGATGTCTTCCGAGGGGTCACATGTCCGAGTTCGCGGCTGCTTCATGGAAGTGTCCACGATGCAATACCTGCTCCCTTTGTCACATTTCGGTATTCAGGCCTCCAGCAGCGACAGCTGGCACCGACGACGACACAGCGCCGAAAGATCATGATATCAAGGACACCATGGCTATCTCGGTCCTGTGTTGCAACCAATGTCAGACGGCTAGTCACTTGCAATGTCAGATCGACCAGGACTCCTCCATCAAGAAATTGTTTCTGGTGTCAAGTACAGCACCACACGATACCCCAGACTGGATATGTTTTGAATGCAGGAAATGTGTCGAGTGTGGCGCGCATGCCATGATGAGTGGGACAAATACAGCCAGCTCCAGTGTTCCTAATGACGACATTCTGATGGAGAGCTTCTCGACGCTCGACGAGCCACTACCAAAGACGGAGATTGGATGGTCGCAAGGATTTGCACTATGTCCTGAGTGCACGCAGTTGGCTGAAAAGGGCAACGTTTGCCCGCTATGCTGTTGTATCTACCGTGATGACGACTACGAAACACCCATGATATTCTGTGATGGGTGCTTTCACTGGGTGCACGTTGCCTGCGACAGGGGCCTTGAGGAAGGTGATTACGAGGAATTAGGTCAAGACTCAAAGCAATACTACTGTCCCTCCTGTATTACGCCGACCCCCTCACCGACCCGCTCTTCTTTGGCACTCTCAGTCGATCGAAGCTCATGGGAGGTTCCTTACAATCACGACTGTAACAAGGAACCCTCGTGTTCAGGAAACGAAGAAGATCAATGGATTCAACATCTCAATCATCATCGCCGTAGTTGCAAGAGGAGGGACGATATTTTGGACCTTATCAACGCAGCCAAAGAAATCTCAGATTCTGAGAGTCGAGCACGCCACGACTGTGGTAGTCCCTTTGCTCCATCGACACCTCATAGCTCATGTAGCCCTGCCTTTTCGGCCCCGGGAACACATTCTCGGACAGTGTCGGCATCGTTGGAATCGGCGGCCGAGGTGGTTGCGGCTGAGGCACTGCTTGCGATCTTTAGTGGCGCGAACACTCCTATCCAGTCATATCCTCCATCACCTTTTGAAGGCTCCATGTTTCATGATGAACTCACGTCGCTGTTTCCGCCAACTTCGCCGTCTGCGTTAAGAGAACGCCACTATGACCAACGCCATGACTATTTTACATAGTATTGTTTCTTCCACTCAACCGACCCCTTTCTCGAACTCAATTTTTTATTCTCTCATTGCTCCACACTTTTGTTCCTTTTATCATTCACCATCAACAATAAATTGATCATCATTTCATTACTCTCATACCTCACACCTCACACCTCGCACCTCGCACCTCGCACCTCGCACCTCGCACCTCGCACCGCGCACCTCGCACCTCACTCCTGACTGCGTGTTCGTACCACTATCTACCCCATTTTTTCTATTCGAAAACCCTCGAATCGTGAGACACTGTTCTTTTGAGTATGGTCTTACTTCCTACGGGCATATTATCGCCCGGTGCCCAAAACAAGACTTCCAGCTGCCATTTGAGTGTATCCGAAGCCCATGGCCACGGCTCAATGGCAGAGTCTGAGAAGCAGTCGACGCCGTTCCCGCTGTTGGCGAATAAGGTGCCGTGTTGTCGTATCTGCCTGGACGATGACCCTCACAGCCTCTACTCGCCGTGCCGGTGCCGAGGCTCGATCAAATTTGTGCATTCTCATTGCTTGACTCGTTGGTGAGTACCACCCACACCTACAACAGGAACAGGGCGACAATACCATGTGATGTGGATAGAGTACAAAAAAAAAAGAATTGAGGTTCAGTCAAGTGTGGGCTTGCTTTTTGTGTCACTGTTTTTTTTTGTCAATGTGGAGGGAAAAATGTGAAGTTTGTGCTCTCTTTATTGTCTGAGCATCACCTCTGACTCTTTGTCCTGTTGCAACGTAGGAGAAAGAGTCTAATGGCCCATGGACGAGATGAATCTGCCAACTCCTGCACCATGTGCGGATTCAACTATGTCCTGAAGAAAAGGGCCCGCCTCTATGAGTTATTATCATACCGAGGTAATTGAGAATCAAGAACTTCTATCATCTCCGCCCCCTTCCAAAAAATGGCTTTCTTACATGTGAACTTGCACACTCTACAACTTTATTTTTTCTCCTTTTCTGACAGGCGTGAGGGCCACCATAACCGTGCTGTTGGTGCTCGTCGTGCTTTTCCCTTCTGGATATATCATGAAAGTGTGCGTTGTGCTCTCTGGGCACAAAGAGGCACCGGCTGTACACCGACTGCCATCCATCCGTGACATCTCGACAGGGATGGACAAGATGAACGTCTTCCCTATTTGCAAGGCAGACACCAAGAGCCTATCGCTCCCGTCTGGAATCCGAAGAACTATTCAAATGGAAACCACCGAGAAAGATAGCACCCATCCATTCGTTGCTCTGTTTCCAGGACCTTATGCCTCTCATATTCCAAACTCCAATGTCGTGGGGTCCAGCAACGCAAGTAACGGCCACAAGAGACAGCACGCTCGCAATGGAAGTCAGGGGTTCGGACAGTCTACTTTTCAAGAGTCGTGGACATGGCTGGCGGCAGGGATTGATGTCATGGGATCGAGCCAACTTGCTGGCATACTTCTGTATCCGTTTGTGAATGATCACCTATGGTACTTTCTCCTGTGTCGACTT
The DNA here is from genome assembly GCA_000739165.1 of Podila verticillata NRRL 6337. Taxonomy (NCBI): domain Eukaryota; kingdom Fungi; phylum Mortierellomycota; class Mortierellomycetes; order Mortierellales; family Mortierellaceae; genus Podila; species Podila verticillata. The sequence continues at coordinate 14,465 of KN042432.1, read as the reverse complement.
CAACATCTTCACCTTGGGTTTTTCTTGCTGGGCTCGGCGTGCAATGTCGTCATGGCGTGCAGGATGCTCTCGGACACGTACGACTTGGTCATCTCTCCACCGCACTCAAAGATTCTCAAGAACGTTTTCTTGGCACATACATCGGTCTTTGTAATCTGGTTCTGGTTCTCCTATAACTTGATGGCTTTCAGGGTCACGGCAACGGAAGAGGAATTTGTGAGCGAACTTCCTCTCTGGGCGTTGCGATGGATCAATGTCGGTGTCGCCATCGTTGATCTGAGCTACAGGTACGCTGCTTGCTATTGGTTTGGAATGAGCGCTGAAAAGGTACTAACTCAAATAGTCGATCGTTCGTTCTTAGGAGGATTTACAGTCGTTTAGGCCGACTGAAGGTGGAAGAGGAGTTGCTGGACATTTCTGATGTGGAAAAGGTGGAAGAAATGCAACAGAAGGCATGGCTTCACCAACAGGGCTACTTGTTCATGGAAGTGAAACAAACAATCTTGAATGGTGCAAATGCAGCCGTGGATGCATTCAGAACTTAAGGGCGGTCACATAAATCGAAGTGTCAATCGTTTTTTTCCAAACCTCTCACCGCAGTCCACCCATCCTCACAACTCGACAAATGAACGTCAATGCTGCTTCCTTCTCTCCCCAAGGCAATGGGGGCGACAAGGCCACTGGGAGCTCGAACTTCCGTTCATCCTTGTCTGGAGCGTTGACCAGTCAGTTCTCTAGCCAGCGGGCACATCTTCCTCCCAAATTTCCATCGGAGCAACGTATGAGTCTTTTCACTATCACATTTCACAAAGAAAGAGCTGTTACATCGTTTATTCACATTTCTTCATCTCTGTCTTTATTCATAACGGTTCCTACTGCCATTACCTGTTCATCTTCATCCTATATATTACACCATGGTCCAATCAGGGTCACTTCCTGGCCGTGGAAAAAACCAGCGACAGAGTAGCTCCAAACGAAGTGGTCATGATCGGGAAATAAGCCGAGGGGCGAACAACAACAGCAACGCAAGCATTGGCGGCTCTAGCAGATCATCTTCCTCGTCAACTTTCGCCACAGATTTGTTGGTGACCTCCATGAGTCAATTAAACACCAATGAGAAGGTGAAAGGTAGCAACAGAAAGAATCAGGTCTCTCTCAATCACCTACTTAACTTCTCTTTCCCAGTCCGAGCAGAGCCCCAAAACATGGGTCCTGTGAGGCGACGCCGCAACGTTGGTTACCAACCGTTCAACAAAGACAAGTTTATTAATGCTAAGTAAGAGATAGGACATATGCTTGCGCGCGCGCGTTATTTGGATGCAACTGCAGATTCTATCAGAATGCTCCCTTGTTGATTGCACTCATCATGAATGACGTTTGCCTGCACGCTCTCTGCTATAGCTTTCGGTTTTTAATGAACCCCGGCAGCAACTATGAGGTCTTCACTATGGACCCTGATGTCCGAGTGTGTTGGGAGGAAATCGAGCAGGTTTTGATTGCCGTGCCGCAGTCATGCCCGATTTGTCTGCAGCCACCTGTCGCAGGCCGAATTACTAAATGTGGTCATGTCTATTGTTTTTCCTGCATTTTGCACTACCTGGCCCTGAGCGAGTCCAACAAAGCCTGGCGCAAGTGCCCAATTTGCTGGGATTCCATCTACGAGAAGGATCTAAAGAGTGTCCGCACCGTGCACGGAGACCTCGACGTTTTTGATCAAGGCGAAAAGGAGATTGCAAAGCAGATTGCGTCTCACCAAGAAGTGCAACTGGAGATGAGACTTATCCAGCGCTCAATGGTAATATACCTTTTTTATTATCTTTTTTGCGCACCTGTATGTAAAATGATCTCAAGCGCGACCCTGACTTGTCTACTTTTGCCTCTGCGTTGCTAGAACTCAACCCTGGCCCTCCCTCGCTCAAAGACATTCCCTTTTCCCGAAAATGTATTGCCATTGGAGCTCCGAAAACAACCACCACTGGAATTTTACCCTGACGCCATGATATTCAGCCGGTTGATGATTTCGACGCCAGGCAGGATTATTGCAGAGCTGGAGCGCGACATCCAGTCGATTGAATTCAGCATGGAAGAGGCCAAGAGCTACGACACCAGCACACAGTCGGAAGAGATGGTGTTCTTTGAGATGGCACTGGACAAGATTCGCGAAAAGGAGAACAAAATTCGAGAGGATACAAAGTTCTTTCCTACAGATGCTCATAGCCGTGAGAGGATTCTGCGACACTACCTTGAGCACGGCACAGAGGAGTCGAGCGCACAAGCCACCGCCCAATCAAATGAAACCGTGCCAACCACGTTTACGGATTCAGTCGATACAGGAGCTTGTCATGCGGAGAACAGTGGAAACCGTGAGAGTAACAAGGTCACATCAACGGCAGGAGCTGCACTGGCACCTACAACAATTGTGGGACAAGTGGATCCTCGAACGGAATATACTGCTCACGACATAAGCGATGTCGTTCATTTTGAGCCCAAGAGCCCAGGTCATCGCCAAGAAAAGACCCCCAACCAAGTGACATCTGTCTACTACTTTTACCAGGCTGCAAATGGACACCACCTCTATCTGCAGCCACTGGATATCCGGATCTTGAAGCAGCACTTCGAGATGTATGAGCAGTTTCCTGACACCATCACGGTCAAGGTCTTGGGTATCGAGGAGACTAGTCTGACGGAAGAAGTTCGCAAAAAGTGCAAGTACCTGGGTCACTTGCCTCTGGGATGCGAGGTCTCCTTTTTGGATGTGGCCTTGGAGGGGATCGTCGGTGACGAAGGGGTCAAGGCCTTTGAGTCCGAGTTGCGGTTGAGGCGAACAAAGCGCAGAGAGAAGGAGGCACGGGAGGAGCGCGAGCGTCTGGAGCGTGAACACAAGTTGAATCCCCCAAACCCAAGGAGAGATGATTTCTTTGCCAACGACCCGTTCTTCCATGTGGAAGCTGGTGCGAATGGGATGGCGTTCTCAGGTCGAAAAAATTCGGAAGCGGACCTACAGGAAGCAATTCGCCTTTCACAGGTTGCCTTAGAGGAAAGTATGCCCACACTAAGCGAAGCCCATGCCAGGACGACGGGCCGAAGGTCATCCCTCTCAATGAACAATGGTAATGAAAGCGGCGCGAAAAGTATCCCCACAGGATCAGGATCTTCCTTCGTAGCCCTCGAGTCGGACCCATGGGGGAGCAGTAGTTACGAATCCAATACCAGCACTGCGACGTTAGCAGGATCTAGTCTACCTGCAACTTCGTTATCAGTGGCAACTTCGACACATGCAGGATCATCAACCGTATGGGGTACTCCGTCGGTACCAGCAAGTAGGCACCACGACGACTATGATGATTACTACGAGGACGAGCATGACTACGAAACAGAGGTGTTTGTGAAGCGTGGCAAGAAAAAAGTGGCCGTGCTAATGACCAATAACAGTCTGCGACACCGACGACAGTAGAGACTGCGGCCATAATAAATGATTGTATTTTGTGACTATATAGCTAAAGCGAGATCATAAGACCCTCCAGTGGAGGAAGCTGAGGGGCTCCAGAAGCCGATTTGTGTTCGAAGTCCTTAAGTGGGTCTTGAATGTCTAGAGTAGCGCCGTAAGTTGAGCCGGTGTCATTGTCGAAATTAAGAGTAGGTAGTGATGGAAGTGACTTCTCAGTAGTGGGTATAGAAGAAGACGGCGTGGTGGTTCCCGTCGTCATAATGCTTGTGGTGGTGAATGGGCTTGGGGCAATGGCTGTGGCAGTCAGATGTGATGGCGTGGAAGAGATACTGGCGGCTAAGAGAGTAGGAGAAAAGGTCATTGAGGGCGAAGTGAAGGATGCTTCAAAGTCCCGTTCCTTGGTGTTCAGTCCAGGGGAAGAGACGGCCGAAAGAGCAGTGATTTCCGTGCATGGGTTTGAGGATGCCAAAGAAGCATTGGAAGAGATCTCGTCATCGTCGCATTCAGAAATCATCTCCTCCTTGACAAGCATAGCCTGCAGGAGTTTGACTTCCTCCTGCTCAACGGTGGGAAGTTGTGCAGGTGCCAGAGTTGTTGCCAGAGAAGGAAATTGATTGTCGCTGGGCATACTCTGTGAAAACGCGGTGCTAGTTGGTACTCGAGCGGGCAACAACAAGCCGTTGCTTGCAATGTTTTGTTCTTTGACAGATAGCTCTAACAGGGGTGATCCTTGGAGCTGGTCTTTTCCGTTCATGGAATTCTCCAGCTCCAGAGGGTGCAACCGGCCGTCGTTTGCTTCTTCAGGCCACTCTTGTATGTCGTATTCAAACTCCTGCAAAAGACCACCCCAAACAATCTTCAGGCCCTTTTCACGGTTCTCAGGCGTGTCCTCGGTGTCGTAGTACCCGCCAAGGAGCGCCCTGAACAGGATACTGCCAATAGAAAGTGTTGGTGCAAAAACAACGCCGAGATTGGAAACGTTCATTTTTGTCTTTTCCGAGTGTGCCGCGATTCTTGAGAGATGGTGGCACAGGAAGCTGAGAACAACGTAGTTGTGGCGAGGAAGGCGAATAAGAATCCCACGGAGAGTGTGACAGATATGGCGATCCGTTGTAATGACGGACTGGAACTGCTCAAGCAAGAAGGCTGGTAAAAGAGGTGTTGGAACTGCGGCATGTTTGTGGTCACAAGCATAAGAGAGGATTGAAATTTTGGTTAAAATTCAACTGACTCACAGTATGGATTGAAACTCTCCCCCTCCCCGCTGGCCTTTGAGTGTCTGATCACTTACGTTCACGCAGGTACAGTTTGAGGAGTGTGGCAATATCATTGGGGTCAATACCGTCCATGACGAGTAGATTGTAGTCCTTGCCCGAATCGAACATTTTTTTGAGCTTTTGAACACTTGCATGGCTTCCTGGAACACTAGTTGATTGTGAACATACAATCGAGGTTAACATTCATATTTCAGCTTTGCCCACTGGAACTAGTCAGTGCTTCATGGACAGGGCGAATCTCAATCTCCCTCGTCTATAGTTAAGAAGTTGATTGTGGATAATGCGCCGTTCACCAGATGGTTTAAGCCGTTCCTGAATTTATATTTGTTTTCGAGTGGTGATACAAGCAATCAATTTTTTTTACTGCTTTCCTCGAAACTTTATGAGGATCAAGCTGATGCTCTTCATCCAAGGGCGAACAAAAAAAGGGTTGAAAGCATGAATAAAGACAACCTACCGATACAGGCCAACCTCGTCGACACCTTTGGCCTCAAGGAACTCGGCACAGCGGAAGAGAACGGCAGGGATTACTGGAGTGCCCTGGATGTGCGAAGAGCGGATGGCATCGTCGAGACTCGCGCCAAAGATGGGAGTCTGTGGCAAAGCCAAACCTCCAAACGTTGGCTCTGAATCTGGTCATGAACAATACAATAGGTAATTTTGGTAAGTTCATTTATCGAAGGTGGATATATAGCGACAAGAAGAGCATGCAGTCAGCCAGCTTTAAAAAAAGATAAGTCAATGCATAATTAATCCGGCTCAAATCCAATGGGATACGCTCGCTAATATCAGGAGTGTGGCGATATTGGGCAGACGATGAATTACTGAGACAAGGGCAAGAATGGGGACAACTGTCTACAACTTACTCTTGCGCGACCTTCCCCAGCTCTTCTTGGAGAGCATCTCGGCCTTGGACCGCCATGAAGTCAGGGTCATGGCTGAGGCAGACGACGACATCACCTTTTCCTTCTCTTTTTCGGTGCTTCGAGGTTCTAGCTCAAAATTTTTTCTGGATCCACCCTGGAGGCTGTGTTGGAGTTTTTTGAAGGGGTTGGAGAAAGGTGAGGAACGTCCCGAAAGGATGGACGGTTTGGTACCTCGCTCCTCGGTAGCTATCGGTCCAGAACTAGCCGGAGCAGATGTGGAGAGCACATTAAGTGAGGTAGTTGAACGTGAGGCCAGGTTCATAAGGTGCGTGGCGATGGAGCCTCGTCTGGTGGGACTTTGTAGTGGGGCCTCCAGACCATGGTTGTTGATGATGGCAATGGCGAGCGGTTTCATAGAGGCAGAGGAAGATGAAGGCACCATGTGCGTTGAAGGGGGGGACGTCGACGATTGATGATGTGGCTGCGGGTCGGCCATCAGTTTTGCGTGATGGAAGTGGCAAAAGGGCGTGGATTGCAAGGGATGGATTTTTCAACGTGAAGAAATGTGAGAGTGTCTGGATTTGTGATGCGGGCGGATGATGAAAGTTCTGAAGTTGAAGAGTGCACAAGATGATGAGAGCGAGAGGTGAATGAAGTGCAAAGTTTGATACAGACAGAACTTAAATTCCACCCTCCAAGCTCGGCACTTCTTCTCCTCCCATCGTTCTCATTTCTCCACCCCCTTCCACAAATGTCGGCGGCACCACGTTCAACACAACGGACTTGTGCTTTGCTGCTCCTGCTTCTCTTCTCTGCACTTTCTTTCGTCAAGCAGGTGGCAGCGTGGCCGTACGTCGACTGCTCAGGAGCCAACCCCATTTTTTCTCTCGAACAAGTCACCGCGTACTACAATCCCTCCAACCATTCGATCGGCTTAAAGCTCGACGGCAACTTCACCAATGCATACTGGGCGCAGGGATACACCGCTGCAGCCACCAATCAATGCAAGTTAATTAGCAAACAGGGTTCTCAATGCTTCGTGCCACCATATTGAACAGCGTTTGGCTCTCATTCCCCCACGTAACCACCTTTGAATCAAACGAACACACGGCCTCTTCTTTCCACCGGACCTACCTCCAATGTCATTTCAAAGGCTCTCAATTTCGTGTTCTGACATGACAGCTCATTTGAGGAACGACGGAGTCGTTTTTCGAATTGGTCATTGACGGTTAGGCGGCTGTTATTCTTCCTGACACGAACACACACACACACACACAGTCCCTCGCTCTTTCACTCACTGACTCGCTGCTTAGTCGTCAGCAGTATTTTCATCAAGGGACAACTGTTGTATCGACTCCATGGCTCACTTTTTTTTTTTTTTATTTCGTGTCGACCTGGTATCCTGGCTAAATATAACTCTCTGGCTGACGAGAATACATCTGTCCAGTGCGCCAACGTGTGGAGGGTGGCACAGGAATAAAAATAAACGCAACAACCAACTTACATCACTGAATCACGTTGTTTGGACTATTAGGGCGTACCTCCATCCAGGCCACTATCATGGGCACCCAGCTCTTTCGGAGCGAGGGACCAGCTTGCGCCATGATCATTGGAGGCTGTCCCACAACGCCTGGTCCAGGCACATTGCAAACGGTGAGTGCTGTATCTAGGCAGCTAAAGAAGCCATGGACGTGCAATGTGTGTACTAGCTGACATGAAGCGCTCTTCTACAATCTCTTGCACGGCAGAGCTTCAACATATCCCAATCCGCGCCTTTTGCAGAGCTCATGGTCAGCGTTCTGGTCGTCGGGTCGAATCAACAGACAATCCTTTGCGTTGGTGTCCTATTGGAGCAAATTATGGCTTCGGTCAACACCGCCATCGGTCTACTCCCATTGGCTCTAGCCATCTATTCTGGAGGCATCAGTCTCGCTGCCACCATCATGCGCGCGGCCATTGGGAACGGTCTTTTAGGCGCAGTGGCCACCTACGGCTTGGCGTCAGAAGCATTAAGCGTCCATACCCCCGGATTCTTTGATATTATCATTTATACACAGTTCATGCTTATGACTGGTCAGCTCGCCATCAACTACCCGTCTTTCTACTCAACCTTCACCGCGCTCTTCCATTGGTCGTTCCTCGAGTTTAGACACTCGTTTGCAGGTGATGGACCTGCCAACGCGACTTTCGTTTTGACTTACGGAGGCGCAGGATCTGTCAACCAGGTCAACAGCCCTCTCAATGGTGGCTGGCCAAGTGCTGGAATCAACAACAGTGTCAACAACAACCACAAAAGGAGCGTGGACGATCCTTATATACCATCGTTGCCGACTGTCTCCGAATACTTATTTCGCGACTATTGGATGACACCCTCTGGATCACCACTTCAACGTCAACATGTCACGACAAAGATTTCTATATGGTAAGGACTTTACCAACGACTGCACGATAAAAACACCCTGAATGTTAATTTATTTCAAACAATGCATCTAGGAAACGGCAGGCCTCCGACCAAAGCACCCCGACGCCAGGGTCGACCAGTAATTCGCCTCCTACCTCACCTACCATATCACCTCCAGCTTCGCCGCCAGCATCACCACCGGCATCTCCAATCGCTTCCGCAACTACAACGAAGTCCACCACTTCGAAGAGGTCAACATCGGCTTCAAAAGGCTTATCTAGCTCTATGAGATTGGCGACTGACCCTGGTACTCGTATCCGACCTTCTTCAACGACCGCTTTACCGTCTCCTACAGTGGATATACCAGTCTCATTCACCAATATTTCTGCCTCTGTCCCGCATAACATCTCAAGGTTTGGCGTGGAAGCATACGCGGCTGCTATTGGCGCGTATCCGTCCAAGCTGTTCTTGGGAACGTTGATTAATTCAGCCTTGGCCGCAGTGGCGTCCTTCGTGCTGTCGGGTATGCTACTGGTTATAGCATGGATTATGGCCAAAGGGAAGCACCAAAAGGGCAAGACACTGCAACATGCCGCCAACTTTACAGCAGGTACCTTTTGCGCTCAAGTCTATGCTTTGACTTCTACAGATCATATGGAAGACTAAAGTAACTTTTGGCTTGTAGGAAATATGGTGCGTGTTTGGTACTTGCTGTTCACTCCGTTGGCATTGACCGCCATGTATCAATTGACGATATCTGGAGGTGCCGCAATGATCATAGTTGCCGCTATCTCCATACTCGTGACTTCCGTTAGCGCGACCATCTTTTTCACTTGGCGTGTGCTCCATGCGGCCGCAAAGTTCCAGATATTTGACGACCAAGCGACGCTGCTGAAGTATGGAGCACTTTACAACACACTGTCAGAGGAGGGAACTTTGTTCTTTCTGGTCACCCTCCTGGTTCGATTCCTTTGGGGTCTCGTTATATCGATGCTTTCATCGTTCGGGATAGCTCAGGTTGCTGTCTTGATGGTGGTGGAGCTGGGCTACATACTAGTTATCGCCGTCAAATGGCCCTTCTCTGAATCATCTGACAACAAGTTCCATCTCTTCTTGGGAGTGATCCGTATTGTGATTACCGGATGCGGTCTCGCCTATGTCCATGAAGTCCAAGCGTCACCAGAAGTGCGTCAACTGTTTGGGTACATCCAAATGGCTCTGCACCTCGCGGTTTTCATTGTCGTCTTCGCCCTGGCTATCTGGAATACGGTCCAAGTCGTCATGTTCTGGCGCTCTCGTCATGCGGACTCCTGGAATGGCCCCACCAAGACTTACAACTTTGAAGAGCCAATTAGTGGGGATGAGACAGCTGAGCGTAGTTGGGCTATGACCAACCGTCCTAACTCCAACAGTTTCAGTCTCGGTCGTGGAATCGAATCCGGTGCTTCGGATAATGGATCCATGGACCCGCTCAAAGGCCGCCGATTTACTGTTCAGTCGAACTCCTCACTTGGGAGTATGCGCCCTGGCTCCACCCAGTACAATGCTACAATGCATCATCGAGCTATCACCGCTCAAAATGAAAGCTCTGATGACGAGGCCTATCGATACAGTTCTCCAGCGGAGCGATACCGCCAATCTCGACTTTCAGATCTTCGCCGCTCACGATTTGCCACGGAGAACGATGCTGACACTTCTATTCTGGATCGCCGGCTGGATTTGCTGCCACCACCTACGAGCTCTGCTGCTGCTGCATCTGGTTCATATTCTCAGAGCTCTTCTGGCGAAGTGGATGGGTCGGTCCTAGGAACAGATCAGAATGATTCACTGAGCATTCTTGTATCGACTCCTGCAGGAAAGAGCCTCAATCGAGAGTCGTACGCCAATATTCAGAGGATGTCACATCAACAGCCATTAACAGATCCGAGGACGAGGCGTATGTCTGACATTACGCGAGATGGCCCACATCTGTATCGGCCACAGCAAGACAGCAAGGACAACGACAACCATGGCGGCGAGAAGCCAACAGGGACTCGCCAGATGAGTTCAGATTCTGATACGAGGAAGTCAGGATTCTGGACAGCAATGAAAGGAATGATAGACGTTTTTTCCTTCAGAAAAAATCCCGGACATTCTGGGAAGGGTTCGTCTTCAAAACCAAAGGCTTTTGAAGTCATTCGGCCTCAACGTACCAACTACGCTGAGGCGTCTTCATCAATGTTCCATCGAGGCAGCGAGGCATCAGAAGGTGGAGGGCAAGGAAGAGACAACAACGGACAACAAGCAGGGGAGGATCAACTGCGAGAACTGAACTCTCTGGGCATTAGCCGTTTTTTTCAAGAATCTGATCGAGGATATGAAAAGAACAGGAACCTGTTTGTGGCGAATCCAGAGTCCAGGATCTCGCGAAATGGGAGCAGGGCCTCGACGCTATCTGGGGCTTTACCCTCGTTCTCAAAATTGAACAGGAATGGATCCTACACCGGAGCATCTATCACATCACTGGTGCAGGGCAGTCGATCTGGAGAACGTGGATCTGGATCTGGACTCTCGGCAGTAACCACAGTTCCTTCAGTCCCGACGACTCTTGCCGGTAGTATTGGCGTGGACCCTAGCTCTCTTGAAACTCCCAACGCTCTCCCTGGAAATCAATCATCAGAATTCAAGGCAGGCTTCGAAGCACCTTCCATTTCAGAGCAGGATACCGCGTCAGAAACTCGCAGGATTTCGGCTCTCAGTGCTGCGGGAGGGAGCAGCTTGGGGATGAGGTACGGTCGAGGCTCAGTTGAAAGCAATATTGCCGAAGCGCTGCTGGTAGACACTCCTCCGCTACGACTCCAAGGAGGAGGGACCCTCAAGGTGTCAAAAGGTCCTGAAAAATCTGTTAAATATTGGCACAAAGAATCTGGTCAGTATATCGAGTCCAGGCTGTCTAACGCCACCAACTTGTCAACCACAACCTCGTCGTCACTTTCATCAACATCTCCTTCGCCGCTCCTCTCCGGAATTGCGACATCGACTCCTGCCAGTGCAAGAATCGCCACCTCGGGAACAAACATGGCGCATCACAGGGACTCGGTTTTGGATAATAGTAATCGAAGTGTCACAACCACCAGTGGTAGCTCGCCTATATCCTCACTGTCTGTCAGAGACAGAAACAGCGTCATGCCCTTGATTGTTGTACCTACCGCAGGATCGACGTCCCCGCCAACAACAGTTTCGTCGCCTCGGAGCCCAGAGAGTCCGGAGAGTCTTGCGGACAGTCAGCAGAGTGGGCAAAGCAATAACATCTTGGCCAGTGCTGGAAGAATGCATGAGATCCTTGGCAGGATGTTTTCAGGACACCAGCAGGATATCGATGAATCCGACTCCATGAGTGAGGACACTTGTTCCACTTTTTCGGGACGAGCCTCGGGAATGAGCACGGCTGGAACTCGATCTACCCCGAATCAAAGAACCGAGATACATACCAGGTCTGATTTCGGACAGGATGTCCTCAAGTCTTCAGAACAACAATACGACATGCTAGAGCCCGTCTATGAGGGTTCCGACGACGATGACCTTCCAGCACCTGCAACCTTCAAAGAAAGAGTGTCGAGCTTAAGCAGCAGCCATGCCAGCAGCACAAGTAACAGCACAATTCACCCTTTGGCGAAGAACCACCAGACACTGCCAGAAACGAAGACGACAGTGGATGAATATATTGACTTCAGCACAGAAGCAGGATCATCAGTTCAACAAAGCAACAGTAACGATTTGCTGTGCACAAACTCGGGACTCTGTCGTTCCATTTATTCGTCGGAACAGCCATCATCACCCGCTCCGCCGCTTACACATCTTAGGAGCACTTGTAGTGACGACTCATTGAAGTGCCAAGCTTTGGCCAAGTCGCCGCTTCGGCCGCATTTGCTTCAACATGCTACGCTCACCAATATCCCAATCACAGCATTGAGTCGCCAGCCATCATTACAGTCCTCAAAGCTTGACTACCTGTACTTCTCAGACCTCAATCGAAATTCTTCTGTAGGAACCTCTATGACTAGTCGGACAGATGATTCGTATGTTACTGCACATTCCCAACCATCCAACGACGAACTCCATAATTAAGCAATAAAGGGGTTTTCAGAGAACACTTCGTGACAACTGGCTCAAAGCTGCTGGTGTCAGATGATGGTTAGAACAATTGCAAGTAGCACTGATGCATGTGATTTCCACACACAATTTACTCCTCGATGCTGCCACCGCTGTTGCTCACCTTTGTTTTCAGGCCACAAAGTATTGAAGAGTGAATGTGTACCAAAATTGACTACAGCAAAGCTCGTCTTTTTTGAACGATATGGGAGCCAGCATATTCAGACTTGTTCCATCTGACATGGCTGTGTTGGTTCTGGTATAGTTTTACAAAATAGTGAGAACCCTTATTCAGGCAATGCAGGCCATGCAATTAATTTGACTCCTTTTTCGATTACTTCGAAATTTATATCAAAAAATACCCAAAAGCTCCCTTGACAATACACTATTAGTAGGTACCATTAAAAAACTCCTTCCTGGAGTGGTTTCTTAGTAGCATGGTACTCAAAAGCGACTTATCTGTCCTCTCCCAACTTGGTCGTATTTAGCTTAGAAAAAAATTGAGAACTCCGCAAAATTTAGTCGTATGGTCTCCATGGGAAAACTTAAGAATTAACTTAATCACATGGCCTGCATTGCCACAATAAGGACACTCAAATGGTGTGAGTGTCCTTATTCTGGCGGCGCAGGCCATGCGATTAAATTAATTCTTTTTTCTGACAAGTCACCAAGAAGTAACTTAACATTAAGGGGAGTCTCCTAAATCTGCCGCTAACTGTGCCTAATGGGAGGCTCCGCCACCAATAAAGTGGATATCGCATGGAAAATAGTTGTGCATATGACAAGTTGATTATTTCTCAATATTTTTGAAAGCTATTTGCTGGAAACAGTAACTACAATATTGGCGCATATTTTATGTCATTTTCATGGCTTTCTGAGAAAATGGGATGACTATTTTAGATGGTTAGTTCAACAAACGCGTCTAAGAACTCTCTTGTCATTACACACTTAAATGAAAATGCAACTTTCTACGAGAACTGCAGTACGCATTCGATATTGCTCCAAACCATTCCATATTGCAGTATAATAAGTATTTTTCACGCTAATGTCAATGGAAAATGAACTTCACTTATGAAAATACAGATATTTTCAAGTCAAAAGTCGGTCCGGTGGGATAAAATAAAACAAATTGAACATTGAAGCGACTGTTACACTCTCTCCTACTAGACCGAAACATGTATAAATGACAAATCATTGTGACGATATCGTGGAGAACACATTTACAAAGTTTCGTGTCATTCCATCGACTTTTAAGCTCACAGAACATCGTTATAGTCATGTAAAAAGGACCCCGAAATAGGGATTCGTGAAGTGTATATCATCGGATTTGAAACCCTACCCTGAAACACTTCTCTTGATCTTGGAAACGTCGCCGTTTGATGAGTTTTTGACCAATTTGTGTCAAACAGGGCCTAAAATGTGTGCATAATCAATACCTTTCACCGAGTTCAATCCGATGTAAGATACACAACATATTTAAGAAGTTATCCGCATTCTTCATTGACCTCAAAGATATAATCTCAGTGTCAGCGGCGACAAGAGAGATTTGCATGTGATTGGTCGATTTAAGGTTTGATGGACGATGCATAGCGCTATATGGTGCAAAACAGCCCCGATGTCACCGATGTTAATGGAGTTTCTTTCTTCACGCTAGTGTTAACTACGCGTCGGATCACCTCCAAACTCGGTAGCAACATTGATGTACTAATAAAGAACAACCTTGCCAAGTTTGAATGCATTCTGAGGCGTATTTCTCGCTAGTGACAAAAAATCATGGTACAGGTGACAACATTGAGACTGTCATAGAGATGGTCATCTCTATTCTCACTTCTCGATCCCGCGCTCATGCTATTCGCTCGCACTGAAGAAAAATTCTAGTCACGTGACCTAAAATTTCCGCCAATCTCCAGAAAATCTCAAGTGACCCAATGCATTGGCCCAATGACCTTTTAGACGTCGCCAATCGCTAGAAACGTCTGGAAACTTTGGATTATTCAGCAAACAACCTCATCCCAAGTATATATAATATTCATAGCCCATAACATTTGTTGTGTAGCTCTCAATACACACATTTATTGATCTCAATTTGTTTCTGAACTGTCTGATCTGACCCCACTCTGACTCTGCTCTTCCTGTATCTGATCCTGCACACACAGAAGCACAATCCAAGCTTCCTTACAGAGATAATTTATACCATAAAGTCAAGCCAACAAGATGGATGGAATGATTGTCATGGTCATTTGTTATTAAGATCTTGACCTTGTTTTTGAGGAAAAGTTGCCTCAAATAGCTTGAGTGTTTGTTCCAGCTCCCTCTGGACTTGTGCTTCTTGAGGATAATCA
>KN042431.1:711602-750255 GCA_000739165.1 Podila verticillata NRRL 6337 | reverse complement strand
ATACCAACAACAACAACAACAACAACAACAACAACAACAACAACAACACATGCAGCATCGCGCACAGGTACATCGCTTTCGCTCCAGCGTCACCTCTTCTGTACAAACCCCTTCTATATCGAGCACACCAAGGAGAGCCAGCACTTCTCATGAACTCCACATCCCCCATTACCACACCACACTCACGCAGGATAATATCCTGTTTCGTCCGGAAGTACCATCGCAGCCAATACCAACATTTTACCAACCACCTCAACGACATCAACATCTCCTTCCCACCCCCTCTCTCCAACAACAGCAAGACCCGCACATATCTCATAGTCACTATCAGTCCCACCATATGACCTCGCTGCAAGACCAAATTATGCGCGACATGAGTTCCATTGTCAAGTCATCTAACCTTCAAGATCTCAGATCTTTTCTGGTACACGATGTTGGTCAGTTCTCGGCAGGACCGTCAAGTGAGAAACAAGTTATCTCGCTGACAGTAGCCACCAACAACCTCGCTCTTTCGTCACCGACCACATCTCCCGTCGCTATCACCGAATCAACCTCCACCACCGTGTCCAGAGCTAAGAGTAAGAAAAGAACAGGAGGTGAAGGCCGAAGGAGCAGTACCAGCAGTATTTCTCAGCCTGACAGCACACTCGCGATGCACAAAAAGATTGCCAACAAGAGGTCACGAGATCAGCTCAACAAGGCGTACTCCTCAACGGTTCCCCTTTTACCCGATCAGAGCCAGTACCAGTACCAGCAGCAGCAGCAACCACAACAACCTGTCAGCTGTCAATACTCGCCTACCTTCACCAGCAATAACATCAGTGCTGCCTCATCTTCAGTTTCACTGTCACCAACACCTCGGACGGGGGCTCATCCTTTCTCACTCCAAAGAGCGTACTCGGATTCTTCTCACGCTTCAACTTTCCATTGCCAACCCCCACTTCCAGCACAGCATCTCCAAG
This sequence comes from Podila verticillata NRRL 6337, assembly GCA_000739165.1. Taxonomy (NCBI): domain Eukaryota; kingdom Fungi; phylum Mortierellomycota; class Mortierellomycetes; order Mortierellales; family Mortierellaceae; genus Podila; species Podila verticillata. Next base: position 749,293 of record KN042431.1, on the reverse strand, counting down.
TTTCGTCAACCACCATGCCTCGCTCATTTGACGGTCACAAGGTGGGCAAGGTCGAGGGAGCTTCTGTCTTAAACATCCATCAAGTCTTTCAAACCCAGGCTCAGGCTCAACAACAGCAACACGCGCACTATCAGAGACTTCACGCACCACCACCAAAACATCCCCTGGATCATATGCCACATACTCAGACTTTGGTTCTGGCACCATTCCCACGCGCAGCTCATCCCACTCATGCCTCCTCCTCTTCGTCGTCGGTTCCGCTCTCGCCATTTTCCGACCAGCCTCTCAACAAACAGGTCGTTTCTGCCCAACCGAACCTAGTAGCTCAACACTACTTGTATGCTCAGGCAACACTGGCAAATGAAAGATCCACCCCATCAGAGCCAAGTACTCCTTTCTCCGGAGAAGTACCTGGTGTCGAGTTTATGAGAACGCAGGACAATGAAGAGGACAGGTATCCGGGCATGATGGAGATCCTTCAATATCAACAACAACAACATCATCAGGTGTTTCTGCAACATGGTCGGGGCCACTACCTCGTATCAGAACAACGTCATCAACCGTTTCACCAACAGGCCCAGCCATTTCAGAGCCAGTTGCAGGGATTCTCTGAAAGTCCTTCACCTTCGACCGCGTCTGCCCCTCCTCCTCTGCCTTCGTCTCAGACAATTCAACAACAGCCGCGGAAACAGGAAGAAGATAATAGTCAACAGGAGGCAGCTCTCAACAAGCTCAAGAATCTGTTTGAGCAGCGTGATCCGAACGAGCTGGATACCCGCAGCGACGAAGAGTCCATGTTATTCTGCGTCATCCCCTCGAATAGGCCTGTCAATTCGATCAGCGAAACACGAAGCCGGTCAATGACCCTGCCAGGACGACCCACGTTCCCCGAGACACCAGGAAAATCTCATTTACAGTTCCATTCACACCGCCATCAGCAACAATTGGAGTCCCAACAGGCACAACAGGCACAACAAGCACAACAAGCAGAACAGCCACAACAGGCACAACAAAGTACTTTGTTCGAAGCCTCCATTCTCGGGGATTTTGTGACTTCGGATCAAAGCCAGAGCGTACAGGAACCACTGGAGATGTTGACGTCGGAGTCCCTGTCCTTGCATGGAGAGGACAAGTCGCTTCATGCCTTGGACCCCTTCCTGATGGATTCTTCGCTCTTTGCGCCTGGCTCTCCGGCATCGCCGTCCCCACCCTGGCTCCTGGAATCAGAGCTTGGTGACGGATTAGTTGACGATCTCGATGACGAAGCCGAGGCCGCAACTAACACGGCCGACGACTCGAATAGTACGCAAGCAGACGAAATCAGTACCAACACCAAAGGAGTCCGTCGCGTGGGTGGACGAGCCGTGGGAGGATCCAGACCCAACTCGTCATCGTCGCCCAGGTACGAGTGCCCGCTCTGTAACCGGTTCTACACTCGTCCATTCAACCTGCGGAGTCATATGCTTGTGCACGAGGACAAGAAGCCGTTTGCGTGCGAGTTGTGCGACTCGCGTTTCACAAGAAGGCATGATATGGTCAGACATGTCAAGACGAGGCACAAGGATCAACAAGAGGCCAGTGAGGGCATGGAAGGCGTGCCAGCCTTAGCCTCGACTCCATCGGCGATCTCTTCGCAGGCGCAGTTGCTGGAGGAACGCGGTGAGGTTGGAAATACCCTGGAAGTTCGAAAATAAAACATTTAAAAAGGATGACCGATTCCCCCCACCCTTTCTAAATTACAAAATATGATTCAGGCACCGAGTTTGTTACTGGACCCCTGCATTGCACTTCACCCTCTTACAGATCCCCTATGGATACCGGGCACACACACACTATCCCACCTACTTTGCATTCTTCTTTTCCCACCCTGTCCTTAGCTCTGTTGGAAATTGCGCCTGCAGTTAACATTAAAAGCATTAACAACATTATTGTGTGCAGGTGCACTTAGGAATGTGGAATCCCACTGTGAAAAACGACTCTCTCTCACACACACTTCGTAGACCTGTCACCCCAATCTCGAACACGACTAGCATCAGTCCATCTCGTGCATATCTATTCCTCGTTGGAGGGTCGATATCGTAGACAGAATCTATATAAAAAGGAAAAGTAGATAGTCACCTCGTCTGTTACTCTTTTTTTTGCCTTACCCTAAAAACGCGCTCTCTCTCTCTCTACGACACCTTTGCTGCCCCAACTCGTCTGGAATACCAATCCCATTCTTTTTGTCACCCACAGGCGAGCAGGAACCTTTTACTTTACCTTATACCCATAACATCTTCACGAACAACAGCAAGGAGTGACACATAACATGCGCTTTACCGGCACCGCTATCCTCTCGGCTCTTGGTAAGTGACCAACACCCATGTTCACCAGCCGGACGAAACCGTCTCTCGCAGGATGTTCGTTGTCGGTCACACCAGAACAGTCGCGCACAAGGCGTGGAGTGTAAACAGCGACTTGGATTGTGGTGTTAAGAGCCAAAGACAAGGACCAGCACAGTTTGGTTTGGTGGACGAACAGGAAACGCGAGAGGAATGGATACATCGTGAACACGTCACCCATGGAGGAGTCGACTCCTTTCGAAATTGGACGAAGCCAATGCAACACCCTTTTTCTGTCCATCCCAACAACACTCAAATTCTCGTTCTTTTCGGGAGGGAATGAGGGCGATTTTTTTTTGTTTGCTCACAAATTCTAATCTGGACTACTTTCTTTGTTCTTGTTGTTTCCTTCTTCCCCTGGAGTAGCCATCCCACTGATCGCACACGCAGCTGCACCTACACCTGCACCTTCACCTGCATCTGCACCTGCACCTGCAACCGCCGGCCCCTCCACCAACACTGGCCCCGTCACCTGGGCAGATTTCCTGACATCATGCCAGACCGCCGGACAGATTGCTCTCACCTACTCTGAAGGACCCAGTGAAGCCACCATGTAATTTATTTATTTTTTAACACTCATATGCCAGAGTGAAATCATGCAAAAAGTGGCTAAATATCAACCATTCTTCTTTTTCCCAAACAGGGAGATGCTCGAGACCCTTAAGGAAGGCCATGCCAAGGTTACCTTCTTCACCAACGCCACCTGGCTGCAGTACATGCAGTACGCCGGCGTGACCCGGCACGCCTACCTCGACGGTCACCTCATCGGCATGACCTACCGCCTCCCCTCCGACACCTCTGCCGGCCGCACCGACGCCGAGCTCAAGGAGGACATTGCGCGCGCCTCGCGCACCATCCAGGACCTGATCGGCGTCTATCCTAAGTATATGAAGATCCACGAATCGAACCTCAAGGACGCCCGCTTGCTCAACCTGGTCAAGTCGATGGGCTACACGCTTGTGGGCTTTAACCTCGACGAGTACGACTACAAGTACAACACCGCCGCGACCTCCAGCCAGATAGCCGAGGTCTACAATGCCATGTTCTCGAAACAGAACGAGGCCTATGGCCGCAAGGCTTCATATATTGTGACGGGATACGATGTCCCATCTACGGGGGCTGCAGCAGGTCTGCCTAAAGTGATCAACACGATTGTGGCGCACGGGTATGATATGGTCCGTCTGGACGGGTGCACGAACGATAAGACGCCGTACAAGAAGGACCCGATCCTGAACAACGGGTTCGTGGGGGACGCCAAGTCGTTCGGCGCGCTCGAGTACAAGCACGGGCAGACGCAGGTCAAGGCTGTGACGTACAACCCTGCGAATGGTGGTGGTGGTAGTGGTAGTGGTAGTGGTAGTGGTAGTGGTAGTGGCAGGGCAGGCAAGAGCGCGGATGGGAAGGGTTCGCTCAAGACGTCCGCGGGGTCAAGGATTGGTGTCGCGGTGATCACGCTGGTGGTTCCTGCTTTGTTGGCGTTCTTGCTTTAAGAAGAAATACCAGGGAACGATGGCAGAGAGGCTTATTGGAGGATTAGAGGGATAGAATAATAAAACATTCATTTTGACAGGCACAACTATGTGAAACGGTTAGTGGGCGGAGTGAGGCGCCATAGTTACCCGCTTTGATCCTGGCCATTCATTTTTTTGCCACCAAACAAAAAAAAACTCGCATGTCATGTGCACCCAAAAATTCTGGTTTTGCACATAAGAGAGCGCTTTGATTTGATGGATCGACAAAGAGTCTGTGTGGGCTTGCAAAAAGGCGGGCTTGTCTTTATTTCTCTCTCCATTCTTCGCTTTTTCTCACATCTCATTTCACAAACCCATCGCCCCCCTCCATCACATCTCTTCATTTCCAACACGGGATTCAACTCCACGCCATGAAGATTGTCGACAAGATTGCCGAAAAGGCAGCAGAGAAGAATCCATTCTACTCATTCGAGTACTTCCCTCCAAAGACTTCACAGGTAAGCGGAGAACCCACGTCGTTTTTTTCGGTAGTCAAAGCAAGCAAGAAAACAAAGTACGTGATATTCACTTCTGGACCTTCTCTCTTTTCCATTCTCCACCACCTTGTGATCGCTACCTCTTGTCGCTCCTTATTGTTCTTGTATCTGGATCGATGGTGGGTCTGTCTGGCTTCCCTCAACCCCTCTCCTCCCTCCTTTACCCTCCTTCCTCTCTCTTCCTTAGGGTCTTTCCAACTTGTATGATCGTATTGGGCGCATGCAAAGTCTGTCACCGACGTTCGTGACGTGCACCTGGGGCGCCGGAGGATCCACATTTGAAAAGACAACGGAACTGAGTGCCGTCGCACAAACCGTGCATGGCCTGGAGACCTGCATGCACTTGACATGCACCAACATGGATCGCGGCAAGGTCGACGATGCTCTTGCGGTATGTGGTTTTTGTCCTCTCCTTGTACATGCTAACATGAAAAAAAGGCTGTCAAATAACGGAGAAGGACGTCCACAGAAACCAGTACAAATTTATGTTCAGGTCCAAAATGATGTAAGTGACTCACGTACATCTGATTACCTCTTTTTACCCTCAATCTAAACAGGAGGCCAAGCGTGCCGGCATTCAAAACATTTTGGCACTTCGTGGAGACCCACCTCGCGGGCAAGAGTACTGGACACAGGTCGACGATACCTTTGTGCATGCCATTGACCTTGTCCGATACATTCGCCAGCAGTATGGGGACTACTTTTGCATCGGAGTTGCAGGTATAGGCCCATTGACGTTGGTTTGATTTTTTTGTGTTCAGCCTTTGTGGGAGCAAATGAAATGAAAGCGATGGGACGATAACCTTGAATGACGCGATCTGACCGTCTTTTGCTTCCATTGGACTGATCCTTTAATTCAACCAAAAAATCATTTGGGTTCACTTTTGCTTAGGATATCCCGAGGGCCACATGGACAGCACCGAGACCGATAGCAGTGTGGAGATCCAGTACTTGAAAGAAAAAATCGACGCTGGTGCCGACTTTGTGCTCACACAGCTGTTCTACGACGTGGACGGGTTCCTGGCCTGGGAGAAGCAGTGTCGCTCGCAGGGAATTTTGTGTCCCATCATCCCGGGGATCATGCCCATCCAGTCCTTCAACGGCTTCCGAAGAATTACCAAACTGGCCAAGATCCGTGTCCCCACCACTGTTGCTGAGAGTCTTGAGCCAATCAAGGTACAGAAAAAAACTCCCCGTTGATATGAAGCGCCTCCTGTGCTGTTGTTTTTTATTGCTTGCAAGATTGAACATCTTTCACATAATTCTGGTCCATTTTGATAGAATGACGATCAAAAAGTCAAGGACTATGGCGTGACATTGGCTGCCGATACCATCCAACGCCTGTTGGATGCCGGGATCACTGGGTTTCACATCTGTACCCTGAATCTCGAAAAGTCTGTCCGCCTGATCCTGGAACGTGTTGGGTTTGTGAATCCTGCTACCACTCGCAGGCAGCAGCAACACCACCAAATCATCAACGAGCCAGTGCACAAGGACGGTCGCCGCGACTCGGTCGACGGCACGCTTAACCCCGTGATCTGGAACCCCACCGACGACCACCTCGGACGCTCCGAGTCTTGGGACGACTTCCCCAACGGCCGCTGGGGAGATGCTCGCTCACCCGCTTTTGGAGACCTGGACGGATACGGTGCCTCACTCAAAGTCAAGCCCTGGAAGGCACTGGAGCTGTGGGGGAGACCCAAGAACGTGGAGGACATTAGCCAGCTGTTCGTCAAGTTTATCCAGGGTACTATCCCACTCCTGCCGTGGTCTGAGGGTGCGCCCCTGCCAGAGACGGAGGCGATCCAAGCACGGCTCGTGACCTGCAACCAGCGCGGGTTCTTGACGGTGGGGTCGCAGCCGGCGGTGGACGGTAAGCCCAGCACGGATCCTCTGGTGGGCTGGGGACCCAAGGGCGGCTACGTCTACCAAAAGGCATTCATCGAGCTGTTTGTGGGGCCTAATGAGGTAGTGGCCCTGGTGGAGAAGTTGAGAACGAGTTCGCCATGGATCACGTTCCTGGCCGCGAGTCGCGATGGAGATGTGGTCACTAACCTGACGGGAGATGTGCTGGAGGAGCAAAACAAGATTGCGGAGCTGAAGAAGATTTGTGGGAAGAAGCAGGACAAAGTCAAGAAGGACGCAGTTGCTTCTCCTTCTTCATCTTCTTCTTCTTCTTCGACCACCACGGAGGAGGCTCCGGCGTGTGAGACATTCTCGAACAAGTTGGAAGACGAGCTGGTCGAGGACTCAAATGCAGTGACGTGGGGCGTATTCCCGGGCAAGGAGATTATCCAGCCCACTGTGATCGAGAAGGTGTCGTTCCTGGCATGGCGCGACGAGGCGTTCGAGATCTGGCGCGAGTGGGAGCACCTGTACCCCAAGGGATCCGAGTCACGGAAGCTGCTGCACCAGATTGGGCATGACTATTGGCTGTTCAATATCGTAAACAACGACTTCCGGGACCCCGATGGACTTTGGGACATCGTGGCGTAGAGTACTTCCTACATTTGCAGCTCAAATAAAAACAATGAAGAGTACGTTTACGCTTGCAGCCAGGCACCAGGTCTTTTGAAACAGATCGACAAGGAAATAGTCATTGTAGGCTCACTATGTGTGCTTTCCGTGGGTGGAGGGGCGAGAAAATGGCAGAAGACATGGGTGTCTCTAAAACAAACCGTGGTTTTCTCGGAGACACAACTCTGAAATTCAACAGCCGCCTTTCTTGCTTTGGGCGAAGTTGAAAGAGGATGCCGACAAAACGCAGGTTCCAGCCCAAACAAAGGTCCTTTGGATACAAACGTCCAATGTCGACACTCATAATAAACATATGCCTAGCATAGCCTGGATCATAGTGACAGACAGGTGCTTTAGCACAGTTTATCATTTGCTGCCTCGGCACTAGCACGTGACCGCTTGGCAACCCCTTACATTCATCCACCACAACATCTTTTCTTCCACTCGATAAAACATACATTTCACTAGTAAAAAAAAACATGACACACAGGATGACTGATTTTCTCATGGAAGACGTCTCAATGGAGGACTGCTAGAATGCACACGAACGCGATTCATGAGGTGAAGGTGCCGCGCTTCACCCGCTTGGAGAGCGTTCCTTCACCCCCTCCAACTCTACCGCCAACAACCACGGCGCTCCTCGAAGCAACAGCATGCTGAGTAGGCATTCAAAGTACATCTGAAAGACTTTTTTATTTTATTTCGGCAGGTCCTAATCTCCAGCTCATTCATTGTGTACATGCTGCCAATTAGTGTCTGGATGGAGTGTGCTCAAACATTCGGCAGGTCAGAAACCCTCGGGCGTCACCCAGTTATCCAAATACAAAGTCGCCATCCAAGATGTTGGATGAGGGCGAGGACGACGAGGACGGCGAAGAGCTTGATATTGAGGACAAGACCAACAGGTTCCGCAATTTGGCTACCACGAGCAAGCCCGCCAGGAGCACATCCGCCAAGAAGCGAGAACGAAAAAAGAAGGCCCAGAAGATTGCCATGTTAAAAATGCAAAATATCTAAGGACAGGTCACCGCCATCACCGACGACCTCGATGAGGAGGTGGCCAGGAGGCTGGCACTCAAGAGCAAGAGGGAGAAGGTGCAGGGAGAGAAGAACGCCCGACGTGACGCCAACAGAAGAGCCGCCAAGAAGGAAGAAAAAAGAAAGATCTAGGAGGCCAAGGAGGCTACCCAAACTGCCAAGAAGACTGCCATCAGACCCGAGCAGGCTACCCACGGGATCACTGGAGAAGGGTCATCATTGCTGGAGCTGGACGTCCTGAACCTCTGCCTTACGGAAGGATGGCTTTTGACTCGACCATGGCCTCGATCCTGAATCCGAGCCCCCCTACCACCACCACCACCACCACCACCACCAACGCTAATGTCGCGAGCAGTTTTCAAGATGTGAACATGCTGTAACGACAATCGAATGGGTCTTTCTGGAGCGTTGAAACTCTTATGATACTGTTGATCACATGACATACTTAAAAAAAATAAGCAGGGTTTTGGAAGAAATGCATTCAGGCTCCACCCATTCGTTTTTTTCTTCAGATTGTTCAATGTACATGTTTGGACCTCACACCATTTCGGCCGGCCAGGTCTTCTTCAAGACAAAGTACAGTCTGGGTCTCGTCAACCTCAAGCCTATCCTCCCGTAAGCCTACTGCGCCTGGAATAGTAACATGGAGCAGTGCACCTATGTCCTCCGATCAAATGTTTGACCGTTTTGGCTTTCCTTCCTTCCTCTTCCTCCTCCTCTTCCTCTTGTTCCTTACTAGAGGACGTAAGTCAGTGAGGTGAAGCAGAAGTTTCACACTTCATTCTGTCACAAAGAAGGTTCGCACCTCACACATCAACGATCTCTTTCCATCCGTTCAAAAAAAGATGTTCTTGTGATCAGTCGCCGAAATGTGCCTCGGTTCCTGGATCTGAGCCCTGAAGAGGTATTTCTTTTCTCTTGACAACTACTCAGGCCTTTACCGTGTCTAGAGAAAGACAAAAAAAAAAGAAAAACACGGAGATCCCTAAAAAAAATCGATTCAACGGCCCCCATATAGGTCAGCGACATGTTCCAATCTGCACAAAGAATCGGCCATATCATCGAGAAAGAGTACGGTGGATCGTCATTGACCATCGCTTGCCAGGTAAGGAGCGAACAACGATCTGGCCATGCGATGTGTTTCCCTGCATCTGACAGCCTTCATTTGAATTGTTGAACTGACAACTTGCGCCTTTTCTTTGATTCCTGACAGGACGGACCACACGGTAAGCATTACATCACATTGATCGATGACGAAAAATAAACACACAGAGAAGCACTAACCCATTAACTGTCCTGCATACTTCATTTATACAGCTGGTCAGACCGTGCCTCACTGTCACGTCCATGTCATTCCTCGCCGCCTGGGCGACTATGTGAACAATGACGACATTTACACGGACATTACCAACAACACGGCCGAACTGCTGACCAAAGATGTGCCAACGGCGACCGCAGCGACGGTGGTGCTTCACAAAGGTGTCGATAACGAAGATCGGAGGCCTAGGACTGAAGAAGAGATGGCGCAGGAGGCGACTCGATTAGAGCTGCTAATGGGTCAGGCCCAATAGAGGAAGTTGAAATAGAAAAACAGTCTTCAGCCCCTGCACGAACATGTGAGAATCGAGCCCTTTTGCACTGTTTTTATTTAGCTGCGTCTCTTTACCCCGGATTTCTGAGTGACTAAGCACATGTATTGTGCCATCCTCTTTACTTTGTTGCGTCTCGATCTAAACTGCAGCTGTGTCCCCCACAAAACAATTGCACAGAATGGAGACAAAGGAGCATTTTTTTTAACGTAGGCAGATTTATACCGCGTGTCAGAGAAGTACTTTTTCTTTCTTCTTTTTCTCGAGACCGCTCAAAGGAAGGAAGTAAGAGGGAAGGAGACTAATTCTCTCTCTCTCCACCATCGCGAAAAAGAACTTGTGATGCCGATCCTATCGATCAATCATTATTTTTGGCTTTTCGTTGTTCTCTGTTCTGTCTCGGAGACGAGAAAGTCCCCTCCCCACCTTGGTTTCTAGAAGGAAAAGGATGCCCCGCACTCCGATTAAAAAAAAAAAACCAAAGCATCGATCAAAAAAATAAAAATACCGCAGGTTCAAGGAAGGGTCCGTGGCTTGAGTTTCTGGCAAGAAGCGAGCTGGGCCAAAGGTGTATAGTTCAACTTGGTTCGTATTGTGAAAAAGGCGTGGCGGAGTGAGCAGAGGTAAGCGCTTGTACCAGACCTTGAAGAAGCAGACTACATACTTCTGCAGGGATACGATGGTATGTACATCAACAAACCACAGGGATACAAGTTGCTTGTTTCCTGGCCAAGCAGGAATGAAGTTGTAAACAACGAAGGAGGGGTTTCATCCACAAAGTAGAAAAAACTATTCAAGCGCTCCAACACAAACAACCCACTTTCATGTGTTTGTTCGTCGATGGTCCGTTCCTCCTAGCCAAGTGTCTGTTTACTTTCTAAAGAACTATTCTTGTGTTGTTGTTTCTTGTTTTGCAATAGCACCTTTTGAAATGAAGTAAGCAATCGATTTTCATTCTTTACCTCTGCGCCATAGGAGAGTATACATAGTAGACATACCACGGTGATTTACTACGGACACGAATAAAAAAGACGGCGTACATTGAGTATCACTTCAATTGATACTTTCATGTATGAACTCATGACCTCAGCTTTTCAGGTTCAAGGTTTTCGCTGTTCGGCCTCATTCTCTCCCTTACTTTCTGTCCTCAGTTACCCACTCTGCGCTTTTCTACCCAATCGGCCGTCTCCAGCACTTTTGTAACCACTTCTTTTTTGTCCTCCATCTTTACCTCACTTGCTTGTGCTCTTTGGCTGAACCTTGAACACAGCGCATCATGCGCCCGGAGATTTTTGGTTTGGCCAATCCTTTTAGTAAACGTTCGTTGGCCTCCTTGAAGCTCCTTTGAGGTTGGTTTGCGTTGCGCCGGCTTTCATTTTCACAGCTTTAAAGTTACGGGCAAAACTGGCGTTGGGTGGAGGGAGACACTTGTTTTCGAGACCTAATGCAGGACCCATTGGACATTGGACCATTATTGCTCCTTGTTAACCACATCCAGCCCTTCAACCCAACAAATAATCTTGAAGGAAAATGGGATGATCCTTGAACCTTCTTGCCTGCAGTGCGCAAGCTATTTGCTTCTTGCTTTTTGCTTTTCTCGAATGTTGCAAGGTAAAAGTTGGGAGGTGAGAGGTGGATGGATCTCGTTGTTTTCTTCCCCAAAAATAGGAAGCATATACTCGCACCACTTTACTTTGAGTGCATTTTTTTTTCTCCGATGAGACTTGACCCATGGCTTTTCTCTTTGTTGGGCCAACGTACAAGCTTCGTCGTATGTATGTTTCTTGCGGTACAGGTGAGAAACCAGAGGAAAAGGGCCCAATTTTTTGGGCACTTGGGCCTTCTGGCCGAAACATGGGAGAATGATGAGAGAGAGAGACAGAGAAATTGCACCTGGGGCTTTGTAATGATTTGGCAGAACAGCACAGACGGGAGCGAATTCGTCGTTATGATAGGGTCCCACTCTCGCGTGGACATTGGGAATTCTTGACGAGCAACGGTTCGCATAAATAAATAAACAAACGTATTGCTTTGGCTTGCTTGGATCCAAACAGGGCCAATGGCCAATGGACCATGGTGAAGAAGGCGACACTTAGATAAAGGATTGAGATAACGAACATGTATTTCTTCTCTGCTTCTCTTCACCTTTATCTCGTTATCAAGAGTGGACGAAGTGTTCCCCATAGCCCAGTGATTCGGCAATCGATGAACTTTTCTCAGTTAGTGTCTCGCCGAAAAAAGACACCACCTTGCCCTCCTCCCTTTTTTTTTTTCCCATAGCCTCTTCAGTTTTGCTTGGGTATTCGTTTTTGGTTTATTTATTTTGCTTTGCTTTGCTATTGCCATTGCCCTCAGTCGGCTGCATCTCTCCTCTCCTTGCTTCACCATACCTTTCCTCTGTTCTTTTTGTCTTCGATCTGTGATGGGCATCGATGGCGATATTCGACGTTGGACCAATGGGAGCAGCGGACAATCGAATAAAGTTGCCTCTGTTTGCCATAAACACATTCAAAGCGCCATTGAATACCATACTAGCCCCTTCTCATTTCTCCTTAACAGGTTTAGCACAGGGACAGAGAGAGGAGAGAGAGACAGAGATGGACAGAGAAAAACAGAGACAGAGAGACAGACAGACAGCGACAGTCGCGCAGCTATTTAAACCTTCGACCAATTCCTCATTTTCCTCTTTTTTCTTTTCTTCTTCTTCACTTTTCACTCCCAAAGTTCCAATCCAACAACCAGCCCAACCACCTACCCAACCTACCCAACCAAGCCAACGAACCGCTTTCGTTAATTCTGCCTTATTATTCCAAAGCCTTTTTGTTTAGTCTTACCACTACCTTCACGTACTTTTTTTTATTTTTTTTTTATTTTTATTTACTTAACCCATTTCCACTTTCAACTATCGCCAAGATGATTTCCATTATCGTTTAAACGTTTTATCCCTATCCCGGTCAACTATCATCAGTGAAAAATACTACCATCGTCGTCGTACTATCATCAGTCAAAATCATCATCAACTACTATCGGTCGTTGTCAATCAAACCTATCATCAATTGTCAATCAATCAAAAAAATATTGTTATCATCAGTCAAAATGGCCTCCCTTTGCCCCCACTCCAACAGTGCTTCAAACAATTACAACAGATTCCAGAAACCCAAGACCTCCTTCGATAGACACAGACCATCGAAACAACCATCCTAAACGCCAACCTTCCAACTTGAAAGAACCCCCGTTTTAAAATTACTCCCGCCCGCCTTTTTTTTTTTAAACAACACACCTATCCCCAAATCTTTCTTTTTATTTAAATTTAAGAAAGAAAATGAACACCACCACTTCCACCGCTTTCAGCGCTGCTGAGCGCCTGCTCAAGTCGGCCGACTCGCTAGACTTTGCCCTTGCCCAAGGTAAGAAATCGAAAAATGAAAGAACATCCCACATTGACCACAACAAAACAAACAAAAAAAAACAAGGGCTCTCAAATTGAGGAATTACTCATAGCTGGAAACAGTCACAAATGTGTCATTGACTCGACGCTGCCATTGGCTGGGCCTTTGACGCATCGGGGTCATATCACATGACCAATTGGACCCTCCTTTTCCCTCTCCCTCCAAATGACCGTTGCACCAAAGCTCATAAAACTCACCTCGAAAAAAACTCTATTCTTCCATATTAGACTCAAACAAGAAGGCCTTTACTCCTTCTCGCCAGGGTTTCCTTCACGACTTTGGTTCGTTGGACACTGTCTTTGGCTTGACCGACCTCTCTGCCACCCTCTTTGACGACTGGCTCTCCAACGACCTTCAGCAAGCAGGGTTCTTGAGCCAGCAACAACAACAACAACAGCAACAAGAGAACGACTCCTCGTCCTCTTCGTCATCGTCCGACTCTGAAAACAGCCACAGCCCCGTCCTGAGCGAGGAAGACTCGCCTGCACTTGGTTTCGACTCGATCACCTCGGACGCCGATCTTATCCACTCGCCCGGATTTGATTCCTCCACCATGGGATTCTTCCCTGACATCCCCACCAACTCGACCCCTGCGCGTCTCTTTGGCAACACAACCCCCCCTGTGACGCCCATATTGCCCCTGACTGCAGAGTCTGTTCAGCAAGCCGCCGCTGCCTTGAACATTCCCTGGAGCAAGGGTCTCGAGGAGGCTGTGCTGGCCCAGTCCTTGCTGGCCTCGTTCCCAATGGCCTTGCCCATGCCTGTTGCACCTCCCGCACCTGTTGCACCTCTTGCCCCTGCGCCTCTTGCGCGCACCACGCCGCTGCCACCCTTGATGCCCAAGCAAGGCGCCAGCATGACGGTGGCACACATGCCTGACACGGTCATGGATTCGCCCCCCAGTACCCCTGCTCCCATGAGCCCTGTCTCGCCCATGACGTCGAGCTTGCCCGGCGAGCTCAGGTCCCTCTCGATCTTGAGCAGCAAGCAGACCAGCCTGCCCATGGTGGCCGCCAATGGCGCCACCATCAAGGCGACGACGTACAAGAGCACGTACCGGTCTGCGTCGCTGCTGAAGCGCGACCGCGAGTTTGACGAGCCCCCATCGGTGCTCGACGGCAAGGACGTCGCAGAGATGGACGAGGTGTCGCTGAAACGCGCCAAGAACACGGACGCGGCGAGACGGTCCCGGCGCAAGAAGCTGATCAAGATGGAGAGCCTTGAGCAGCGCGTGGCGGAGCTCGAGGTGGAGAACTCGATGTTTGAGACCAAGCTGAATGAGGTCGAGCTGGAGAGGTCCTTGTTGGCGGACAAGGACCAGATGCAGCAGGCACGCATCCAGGAGTTGGAGGGGATCTTGTCGTCGCTGCGTGAGAAGATGTACTAAGTTTTTTTTTTTGTACACATCCAGCCTTTTATTATTTTTTTACTACACATCATTACCCTTTTTTGCATTACATTACACCTTCGAATAAAAAATATCTTTTAAAGAAAGAAAAGATATCTATCTATTGGGCTTTGGTTTGGTGAAAAGAGAAAGTCGTTGTCTGGATGTGATGTGAGAAAAAGAAAAAAGTGGAAGGAAAGTTCATCCTTTTTTTTTTTTGTTTTGATCGTGGGTGGATTATCACTCCTCCTGAACATTGGCCATCATAACTTCTCTCAGTCACTCCTTGATACAGACATCGGCGCTCGTTTTTTGATACAGAGTAATATGAAGGATGTTTATAAGAATGACGCTGAGAGAAAAGATCAAATAGTAAAAAAAAAAAAAGCACACAAAGAAGAAACGCTAGTTCTTCCTTTTAGAAACCCTCCACCAAGCCATGCTCCTGGCGGTACTTGATAATATCCGCGATCGTCACCAACTTGATGCCATGCTCCTGTGCAAACTTGTAGCAGTCGTCACGACGAGCCATTGATCCATCGCGATCATTCACCAGCTCACAAATCACAGCCACGGGCTGCAGCTTGGCCAGCTTGCACAAGTCAACCGAAGCTTCAGTGTGTCCGAAACGGCGGATCGTGCCACCCTCGGCGTAGCGCAAGGGCAAGATATGTCCGGGCCGGTTAAAGTCCTGGGCAGTCTTGGTGGGGTCAGCGAGGGAGCGGCAGGTCAGGGCGCGGTCATGGGCCGAGATGCCCGTGGTGGTGCCGTGAGCGTAGTCGACCGAGACGGTGTAGGCGGTCTTCATCAGCTCCTGGTTGTTGGGGACCATCAGGGGCAAGTCGAGCTCCTTTAGCCTTGAAGGGGCAGCAGGGACACAGACGTATCCGCTATGAATAAAAAAGTACATGGTGAGAAGTGAGTCAGTTAGGTCGCTTTGTGTGTTTCTTCTGTGGGCGTATTTTTTTTTGCTCGTGTTTTTTGTTGGTTTTGTTGGTTTCTTGTTCAAGCCCCTTCTCTCTCTCTCTCTCTTACTCTCTGAGTTTCTGATTTCTGGGTTGTGCAAGCTCCTGATCTAATTGCGCCAGTTCAGTTGGATTCTATGCCAATCTCTTGCGTCGCTTTTGGCTTGCTTTCATGTTCCTTGAGTGTCTCCAGTTCCCAGCTCTTTGATCCGGTCTGCGAGTTTCCTCCATCTTGGAAGCTACAAAGTGTTGGTTCCGTTGTGTGATCCCTGGTTTGGCGGTCTATCCGCAAAGTCTGTCTCTGCTCAAAGTATCTTGTGCGTTCCTTGCAATGACTTTTCTGCCCTTTATCTTCACTGCCGAGCCCCGGTAATAAGGTCCGTGGGGCGTCGTCTATTGTCTTGGGTCGGATCTTTTTCGATTATTTACCTGGAGTATCTGATAAGGAAGGCCATTTGCTCGGTAGTGACCTTCTCGGCAGCAATGATCAGATCGCCCTCGTTCTCTCTGTCCTCGTTGTCGACGGCGATGATGAACTTGCCGTCAGCTATGGTAGTTGAGTATTCCGTAAGATCGAGAGGTTTCTTTCGTTAGAGATCTGGACGATTACTTTTGCTGCAGGAACAGGTGTGCCGCGGGGTAGTAATAAAGTCGATGGAGAGAAGACTGTATGTAGCTTCGTTGAGCGATTGGTGCCTCTAGCAGCCACAAGCCTGCTGTTACGCCCAAGGTTACTTCTTGTCTGTGCTAATCAGGGTTGTTGCAAGATGAACATGGAGTTGGTTCTGCTTTTCCATCCTGAATCAAGTCTGATGAGTGAGATCTCTCTTTTCCTGCAATGAGTGTCGGGAGTGAGAATGGTCCTGGCTCGATGCTCTTGTTGTCCATTGAGGCTGTCCTTGTAATTAGTTCCCCATTTTCTCTCCATCGGATTGCACTGAGGATGGAGAAGGAGACAAAGATGGAAGCGCAGCAGACACTTTGGTGTGAAGTGGTCTCTTTCTCTCTTTCTCTGTTCGTACCGAAGTCCTTGATGGCATCCTCGACCGAATCGAACTTGACTTGTGCGATTTCTTGAACCATGGTTATGTATGTGTGTAAAAGAAAAGAGTGAGAGAGTGTGAAGAAAAGAAGGAAGGTTGAAGAAGGAAAAAAAAAAAAAAAAAAAAAAAGTGGACTCTGTTCCTCTCGGAAGCAGCCCTCGTCCGCACAGCGTATGAGGCGAGTGAGTGTGTTCCCGTTTTGGGTTTCCCCTCCTTGCCTTCCAACAGACACACACTCACAGAGGGCACAACACAAGTGACTCGCCCGATCCACTCGCCTCGTCTGCCCTCATTTCCAACCCCTTCCATTTTCATGTGTCTCTCGGTCTCGGTGTCTCCATGCAAATTTAACTTTCCCCACGCTGTGTCCTGTCACTTCCTCCCACGCGGGATGCCTCTTTGCGTGTGTCTCTTCTGCTCTGTTTGCGCCAGCCACCCACCCCCTGCAAGATCGCTCAGGGCCTTCTCTCCTTCTCGCCCTGGCCTATCCTTTGCTTTGCTTCCTTCACACGCAAAGGCATGCAAAACCACAGCCCTAAAGCGCACAGAAAAAAAGTGTCCTCTGATCCCTATCCAGTTATCAGTCCAACTCGACCTGTTGGATGTTCAATGTTACTTTTCTGACCTTGAGGAGAAGGACCAACAGGACGTGTGCCTGCAACATGGGGGTCGGGCCTCCCACATGGGGAATTTATCCAACGCGTCTCTCTCATACACATACATCAAGAGAGAACGAAACAAGCAAAGCATAGCCATCGCCATAGTCCGACCCCTGAATCCCTGGAAGATCCCATTTAGCCACATAGTCTGTGCCCATCTTGCGCAGCTTGATCCGTTTTGACTTGAGGGCTGTTTCTTGAACATGGGGTGAGCATGGCCCTGGCCCACAACATAACATAGGTCGCCAAACCCCTTGCGCAGCTGGATACTTGTGTGGCTCATTGACTATTGACTATTCCTTGAGCACATAGGTGAACATGACCTTCATGATGCCTGTACGTGGAACACAGGCAAGGTCAACCAACCAATGAGTGTGCAGATCGACAACGTGGAAAAACACTCACGCCTAGGCGAATATGACTATGACCGCGTACAGGATATGCTTTGCTATCCTTTCCTCCACATGAGCAAAGGAACGCACGAAAAGAAGAGTACAACAAACCACATCAACAAACACCAGCACACCAGCACACCAACGCACCAATGCCAACACTTTAAGCTTCTGTGTGGAGTAACAAAAAAAAAAACACAGGCTCGATTTTGTTTGGGCAACAGCAGCATGTACTGTGTACACCATACCTCCAGTTGTAGCGTATATCAGAATGTGTATCCTTACTCTGCAGGGGGGTTGCAAGGTTCAATGCAAGGGGCACAACGATATTTTTATTATTATTGATGCGTTGTTCCCACGAAGGAAAGAAACAAGCTTAAACTATCCGACCGATGCAAGAGGGACCATGTGGACAGGCGTGAGTTGGGCATTGTGGGAAAATTGGTTCGAGTTTTTTTTTGCTCTAGGCGCGCCGTGTACGTTGGTTTGTGTAGGTGATCTAGGTCCGAGATATGTACTTTTTTTTTACCCAGGCTTTGTCTCTGTCCACTTGGATATATGACGTGTCAAACAAGCGGTGGAGCTTGGTGTTATCTCATCTCTCCATCGGCTATTCAGTTCTATCGGGTGGTTGAGGAAGAGTCGGTTGGAAGATGATGTTTGATTGTGGCCACGACTTTTATGTTTTGTTATTTTGGTGCTCGCTCTCTACTCCAAGTGAAGCGAGGACCTAAACAACAATATTGCAAGCATATTAGCATATTCGCCATACCTTGAACCCCTGAGCATACTCTAAGGCCAGCGTAGGAGGAAGAGTAGATGGCGAGCGCATGTCATGACCTGAGGCACCCCGCAGGACAACAAACCAACGAATATAATTCCAACTCCAACTCCATGTACCAAATGTATGGCAAGGTTTGTTTCCCAGGAAACATGATCCTCATATCATGGCATCACGTTTGTTTATAGTCAAAAGTGAACAATAGGGCGACAGTTTAGCCGTTTGGGATACGGAAATGCCAACAACAACAAAACATTGGAGTGCTCTTGAGTAAAGAGGAGGAACACCAGGCGAGGCCATGGGTTAATGGTGGGGATATGCTTCTATTGTTTGGTGCTCTTTGAATAGTATCTCTGGCGCACCCAAGTCACTGTTTTTCTGCATAAATGCAAAGGAAGAACGGTTGCTTCGACCACACAAAGACTGAACTGTTTTTTCTCGCTGCACCTGATTGATTTGGTTAACCGGTGATCATTTACGATATCCAGCTCATATCTACGTCGTCAAGCTCACGCAAAGCGATAGACCAAGATAGATGGCGTCTTTTTTGTTTGATATTGTTGGGTTTAAAAGATTATCGCGCGTCGAACATTGCGATTGTAATCTACGCGCACACTAATGCAGAGAAGATAGAGAATATTGGGGATGGTGGAGGTCATATGTTCACCACGAAGATCGAAGGGAAGAATTAAGATGGGGGACGAGAGCGGGGACCATACGGATCATTGAAAGCAAAGATGAAAATACATAATCTAGAAAAATATCTGGCATAATGAGCGTTTCCTTGCTCGGTATAAGCAAGGGAGCCCTGGTCAATATGACCCTCCTTGGGCATGCCCCATCTCATTCTACCTTTGTCTCTATCCCCAATAGAGACCGTCTACCGTAGTGCTTATCAGTCCAGGAGTGTTTTAGTACCATGGACGTAGTTTAGTCCAGTCGAGGCCAGACCAAAAGAAAAAAAAAGAAAAAAAGATGCAAAAAACGTATGTTTGTATCCTCGAGAGCGGTTGCTCATCGACTAAAATAACAACATGCTCACCCGCCCTTGCGTCTTTGTTGTGCTAATGCCAATGCGCAACAAGAACAAATGGTGGGCAGGAAAGATAGTGACCGAATCCTCGAATTCGATTCGCTGGCGAGGTTTCCCAGGAAGCTCCAAACCACAAACATACACACGCCACCCCCGCCTTTCTTTTCCTTCCTGTCCTTCGTCATTACCAATTTATCACGCCAAAAGGGTGCATCTAATGCAATCCACTTTTATTTTTTTTTGCTTCGTATCCTACAAAGTGTACTCGTCCTGCGGGTAGTTCTTTCCAAGTATCCTTTTATCGTTCAGAAATGCGCGCTTTTGTGTCTGTTAGCGCTGTCTTTTAAAATAGTGTCCAAAGGTGTTTGGTTTTTTTTGTTCCTTCTCGCATTGCCTTGTCGAGAATGGACACAGCATGCATCCCCCCCCCCCACCCTCCGGGTGTTTGAGAAAAAAAAAAAAAAGACGAGTGCACAAATGTATGCATGCAGGCTAGGAAACAAATAAAAAAATACGTCCGCTCGAATACTTTGCGCTTGTTCCATGCAAAGGTATGTTGACAAGAGTACGTATTGAAAATAACAACCGTTAAGGATCTTTTGTTTGTGCTTTTGTGTTTTTCTTTTCCTTTATTTCTTATATGTGTGGGCCAACACAAAGATCGCAAAGATGAATAGGAGTCCTTTCCGGTGCATTTTTCCCACCCTTTCTGATCCAATCGCGCAAGGACCCTGGTCTCTCATCACCAAGATTTGTCCAGTTAGTGTTCGTTTCCTTAATTTGACCCACTTGACCCTGTTGACCCTTGACCCTGGTCAATTACAGCTGCCCTGAGAATGCTCTCCAGGGTCAAGGACCTTCCTGCACGTGTGTACTTATTCGGGCCTGCCTCAGAGTACTTCCCATATCCCACCGGCAATACCCTCCCTCCTTATTTAGTTGCAGAGACGCGGAGCTAAAGGACTAAAATGGTCCTCAGTTAGTATCCCCTACGATGTCATGAAGCGAAACGATGTCCGCCTTTTTCATGCAAATACAGGGATCATGATATGTTAGTCAAGGAAGGGTGGAAGGAGTGTGTGTGTAGATGCTCCATAGGATCGGCTTTAAATGACGAGCGGGCGATGAAAGTGAGACCCGCAGGACAGAGGTTGACCATGGACACATTGTTTTCTTCCTCTTCTTCCCAACTTGTTCATGGGCGCTGAGTTGAGAAATGCTTGCTTGTAGCAAGGGGCACACGAGCCCTAGGGCGTAAACTGCACAGTTTCGCATGGGCATGGTTCAAAGGTTGGAGAACATTTTCCCAAAGGGACATAGCAGAAACAATCACAGCATGGTGAAAGAGGGTTATGTGGCCTGATGCTAGGGAGATGGGTGCTTGTCGAGGCGCTGATTTGTGGAAAAAAAAAGAAAGTACATGCCAGTTAGTTTCCGTAACCCAACCTTGGACATCATGCATAACGGTGCTCACACTCGTTTGGGTCCTTTCTTTTCCTTTCTTTCCTTCGTTGACAGAGCAATTTACATTTTACAGCACGTCGAGTGAGAGTACAACCCAAGAAAAAAAGTAAAAAATACAAACAAATCTGCGGTCTCTCTCTCTCACTCCTTCCACTCCCAAGTTTCTCCACTTTGTTGATCCTTTTGGTCCTCTTTGATGTCCTGTTCACTCCCCATCCAAGCGTAGATTTATCTTTCGCCTTTGGATGGATCCTCTTTGAATCGGTATTGTTGCCCTGGCCTTGCTTGATATGTTGGTTGGACAATGCGACAAGTTTGGTATGGCACTGACTGAGGACATTGCAATAGATGGCTCTCACTCTTCTTTTCCTTCCTCGATCCATGCTTTTTTTTTTTTTTTTTTTTTTTTTTACACTACAGTAGGCTGGGGCAACTCGGGTTTGTGACACAGGCATTATCCTCGCCATTAACCATCATCCATCGCAGCTTCAATTTTCTTTTTTTATGGTCGTGAACTACCTTTTCTTGCATTTGCTCTCTCTCTTTTGTGTCTCGCCAACTTTCGCACGGCTGAATCCTTATTCAAAAACGATTCTCTTTCACTGCACTTTCGTCGACTTGAAGAAAGGGTGCTCAGTCATTTGTGTGAGGATCTCACCTTCTTGCAAAAAACCGGTATGGCGCAGTGGGGGGTTTTTTTTTTCAGTGCTCTCTTCATTTTCGATACTCGCAATGTGTATCTGGCCAATCGCAGAGACACTCACCACTCGCCCGCCCATCGAAGGTCAAGAGTCGACACACTATGCTAGTACTAAAATATAAAACAGCCCATACTCCTACAGCGCAATTCTGACAAATGCTTGGTATTCTGTCCGATGTTTCGAGAAACACACAAAGGATGATCCGACCGCACCTTTTCTTGTTGCTCCACCCCCATTTTCTCGTTGCGATGAGACTATAGTGCGGAGTTAATGCTTGTTGGTGGTACGCTTCTCTTTTTCATTCATTCATTCTTTCTAAAAGTTCATATTTGCCACGCAGAAACCTTACCTATGTTTCGGTGAACAGTACACACACGACGAATGTTTCTTGTTGTTGTTCTTTGTTTCTTCTTCTTCTCCTATGGTCCACTTTTTCAAGCGTGATGGGAAAGGGCGGGTTTCTTTTGACAAAGAAGCTTTCAAAAAGGGTTCCTCACCCTTGCCCCTAGACTTGATTTTTTTTAATGTTCTTCGATGCTCTCTGCACGCGCCACTTTTCATTTTTTCACGTTGTCATCCGTTTTAGAAAAAGCAAGGATTTGCAAGGTTCAATTGCCAATGGGTGCCTGGGAGTGAGGTAAGCATGCTGTCCGTAATTATTATTATTTTTGATCGAGGAGATATGAAAGAGCAGAAATATACGACATTAATATCAACCATCCTGCATAGTTCAGGAATGGAGGCCAAAAGGGGACAGAGAAGGAACAAGGAAAGGAAAGGGATGGAGAGACAAACAAAGGGAAAGAGAGAAACGGAGGACAGATCTTCGACAGACACACAGACACACGATTGTCTCGGTATTGATTTGTTGGCTATTAAAGCGTGCTTATGACATGATCATGCTACCACATGTGTGTGTAGTGTGAATTCTCTCACCCATTCGTTCGCTCTTTCATTTTTTTTTTTTTTTTTTTTTTTTTTGGGTTTCATCCCAACGAAAAGCGATGACCCTGCAACAAAGCCCTGAACTATGACCCTGACTATGACCCTTGCCTTTCTTCTCTTCCTCTCCTCTCTTCCCATCTGACCCTTACTTTGACCCTGGCCCTGACCCTGAATTTTTTTCTTTTTACATCGGGTGTATACACCTACCTACACACACTCTCTCTCTCTCTCGCTCTCTTTGTCCCTCTGTCTCTTGCCAAGAAGGGCTGGCCCATCCATCCAAGTGATGTTGCGTAGATCTCCGAGGACGAGGACCAAAGAAAAAAAAAAAAAAAAAAAAAGAGTTCAACAGTTCATACTGGAGCGAGTACAGACCCACTCGGCGGACCACAAAAAGACAACTTTTTTTTTCTTTGTTTGAAGCGTTGGGCAAAATCTAAAAAGAATCAACGCCAAAAACGTGGAAGATTATAGGTTCGCTCGTTTGTTGTTGTTTGTCGTCAATGTTGTTATTATTATTCTATTTCGTAACGAATGAGGAAAAAGGAAAACATTGGCGAGATGGCGAGAAAGTTGAGAGAAAGAGAGATGGGCGAGGCACTACGAGAGAGAGAGAGAGAGAGAGGAGAGAGAGGAGAGAGAGAGCGTGCTCACACTGTAGGAAGTATGATTCGGATGAACACGAAATCTGATACTCAGTTGCTTCGTGGTGAAGCCGTGTATCAAAGTGTGTATGGTTACCATGTCTACATGAAATATACTCTTGATCCTCCGGCTTATCTTTGTCTCCACATTTGATGACCAGGAAAGTATGTACTAGTAGTGTTACTTATCAGCCGGTATGGTATGTGGTTGTCAGACCAAAAAAGAAGACATAGTGTACGTATCGCTCAAGAAGAAAAGGACGTTGTCTACGATAGTGATAGCTTTTGTCCGTCGCTCTTGTTTGTGAATACATGAATATATATATCTTGGTTTGTTTGGGAGGAAATGGACCGGACTGAGTTGTCGATGTATGCGAGAGAAAGAGTAAGGAGAGTACGCATGGAGGCATACATTTGCTCCGCTTTTCATCCCCCAACGGACGGTCATTATTATTATTGCTGTATACTACAGTACTTACTGTACTATATACAATGAATTATTCTGCAAGGTGCCCTTTGCATCCAACCCTTTGTCCCCTTCCACTTCCAGATTGAGCAAACACACAAAGAGAAAGAGAGCGAGAGTGAGGGTGAGGGGATGTGTTAGACACAAACAAGGCCAAGAAAGAAAGAAAGAAGCAAGCCGCTTAATTTATATGCGATACGCTTTGTACACCATCCCACATCCCACATCCACATAGACATAGACATTGACATTGACATCGACACGCAACAACAACCACGAGAGCTCTCGTCCTGTTCTCTTTCTTTCGTTTCCCTCTCTCTCTCTCACACACAATCCATCCATCCATCATAATCCCCTACATCCCATGTAAGATATATCTCTTCGTGAATTGATTGTATATGTGTATAGTATCTATCGCATCTTTGCATTTAATTTATTGAGTCCACGGCAGAGTATAAAAAGCGCAGAGGTCCAAAAAAATATTTTTCTTTTCTTTTGCAAAGCCATTTTTGCATTCTCTCACTTCTCTTCTCTCTCTTCTCTCTTTTTCCCGTTTCGTCATTTTCATTGTCCACTCTCACACTCCTTGCACACGCCAACACTTTCAGTACTTTCAGCACTTTCAGCCACGTTGCAACACTATCCTCAACACCCATACACTCACACTCATCCTTCATCATCACCATCGACGCTCGACACTCAACACTCAACAACTCCACCTGCACTAAAACACTGCCTTCAACTGTCTCCCCATCCATCCATTCCGTCCTTGTCAACTTTTTTGTGACACACTACACTCGCCACGCAAGTAACGCCAATAATACCAACAGGTACTACCTTTTCACCAACATCTTACCCATCCTGCTCATCCCCACTCATCCACAAACTATCCGGTTTATCATCAACACGACCGTTCTTTACCCCGGACACTTTTCTGTCTCACACACACCCTCTCTCTTGCTGTCTTTACCCCGGGAACAGGGAACAACTTTTTTTCTCGATGGCAAAGGAAGGTTTCTTTTTTAATCGGCCAGTCAATATCCATCCCCCACTCCCTACTCCCCACGCCCAATCCAGCCCACTCCAGCCCATTCTCCCAACTCTCCCCCACTCCATCACTCGCTTCATACTCCTTCAACTCTCAAACCCTATCTCGACCCACATCCACGCACTCTATCTTTTGGGCAGCTGAGATTTATTTTGAATTGTCCACCCAAAACACTCCCTGGTTTGGGTTCAGCACTATCGCCATTTTCACACTACTCTACTCACCCTATCCAGTTTTCAATCCCCAATCCTCGACACTCTCGAAAGCAAAGCTTAGAGCAAGGCAAGGAAGGGAGATGGGCGTCCATTGTGCTCTCGAAACCAACAACTTTCATTTCTGTGCAAAGTTGCGAGTCATTCTCGAAATCAACCCTCTTTTTATTATCATGCTGTTGTGGTTGTTGTTGCTGGACGGCACAAGAACGCCAGTTCACACGCAATACTTCAGCGCAACATTGGGTCCGATTGTTTGTTGTTGTTGTTGGCCACATGCTCTGCTATGGCTCTGGTGTTTTTTGTTGCCTTCAACACGCCAAGCGCTTAGGCTTTGTTGTTGTTGGTTATTATTTTTCCTCTTCGCTCTCTTTGGGTCAGATCTGTTATCAATCACACCAAGCACTCGTAGACCAATTACTTGTGTCATGGTGTGGTGTGGTGTGGTGTAGTGCGTGGTGTGACGCACTGCCACCTGTTTCCCCCGCCTTTACTCACTCTTGTTCCCTCGTCGTGCGCCTTTGCTCGTGTTTGATGGTCCGAAGCAAGGGTCTGTTGTCACCCACAAAGTAAAAAACATAGACTAACTGTTGTTGCTTTGCCCATTGACCCCCCCAAATCTCCTTATGTGTACACTTGGACGTATCAACACTATCGTTCACTTAGACCCTTGCACCCTTGCCTACATCCAAAACCAACGACATACAAGCGTCTCATCCATCAACAACTATACCAGTAAGTAAACCAATTGTTAATCATGTCTGATGTCAACACATCACTGTGCTGGAAGAATATGGCGAACGCCGTGTTCCTTATTAGTGTCATCCACATCTTTTTGCAGCGTCATTCCCAATGCATTCTTTTTTCCTCCCGCCCTGTCCCTGTTCCTGTGCCTGTCCTTTGTCCCTTGGTCTTTCTTTTCCTTCTCCTACCTACTGCACCTCCTCGCCTCGAGAATGAGAGAGAATGTATACCTTCCAACATGCTCCTGCCCCCTTCTCCCATCTCACATCCAGGCCAGACCAGACCAGGCTCGAGGAGAGAGAGACCTGTCTCCCCCTCCAACCGAGACTTCCCAGACATGATCTTTTTCCTTCCCTATCTCAACACGAGTTTTCTATCCCCTGCTTTTCTTCCTTTCTTCCTTTCTTTGTGCCGTTTCGTTCTTCGCTTTGTCGTCCCAACACTATTTTTCTTCTTCTCTTTCCCTTACCCTGGACTGTTGGCATGAATGCGAACATTTCTCAGCCAACTTGAGCAGTTGGACGGACCCTGAAAAGAAAAGCAATCTCTTCTTGAACGACAACAAAAACAACGACAAAGACAACGAACAAAAAAAAAAAAAGTGGGAGGGAGACCGACAGGGCGCATGACAATGTATTTCATGCAAACAAGGGCAGGGGTTGCTTGTTGGTTGATGGTTTGGGATTGATGAAGGGTCAACGCACGCAGACACGCAAATATCAACAGCACCATCCTCAACCGTCACTGTCATTGTCATCAACAAATGGGAGAAGAGAGGAGCGAGCAGAGACTGATGTGGGTCCGTTTGGCGCGCATTTTTTTTCTCATTGTTATTGTGGAAGCATATACGCTCACGTACAAGCACAAGCACAAGCACACGCACCCACTCCTTCCAGTCCCAACGCGTGGCATTTCTGGACCTCCTTTTTTTTGTTGTTGTCTTTGCTGGTTTTTTTTTGTTTGTTTGTTGACTCGTTCGTTCCTTCGTTTGTTGAGGGCAAAGGAGATGATCACTCGTACACACACACACACACACCAACGAGAAGGTGGGATTGGTGCTCTGTTCCACAAACGAGTGCCCTCTCCCATTGAACAGACAGCGTGGCGCAAGAACGGAGAAAAAAAGAGAAGAAAAAGCGAAGGTGCCAAAGAGAGGACAGAACAGCCACAACATCCCTCACCCCCATTGCCATCTTCAATTGCCAAGTTCGTTGTTCGCCTCCCCCCTGATTTTTTTTTGGGATCTGAATACAAAGCGCATCACATACACACGCACACAAACACAGCGCCTGTTTTTTTTGTTCCCACCCCATTTTTCTCTTTCTTCATGGGTGGGATGAGTTGGCTTGGCTATTGCTGTGTGGCTACACCCTGAAAGTGGTTGTTGGCGTTGTGGAATTGTGTGGGGCAATGGGTGGGGTAAGACCGTCTTGTCTAATTACTCCGAGACACCAATCGACCACCAAAAAGTGTTGAGCATCATATGTCACTGCACACGGTGTTTGAAATCTGAGCAATTGCCTGGGGGTTGGTGCCTGTTGCCTGTCGGTGCCTGTTGCCTGTAGCCTGTCTGCATCCGGCACCACACGCCCCCTCATGCCAGGCGATACCGGGCTAGACCATGCCACATGTGTCATTGATCAGCGGGATCCAAATCCATTCGGGATCCAGATCTCCCCTTCATTTTTTTTGTGGTGCCTATCCCATCCCCTTGCCTCCTCCTTCATATTCATACAACTGTTAAGCGCCATGTGGTGTATGTGGTGCATGGATATAGACGTGGATATCGAGATATGAAGACGCACCAAGGTAGCAATCTACCAACCTTTCTATCCCGTGGTTTTCATTTCCTTCCTTCATTCTTTCATTTGTGATGTCCTTCGATGTTGGGCTGTTGGTGTGGTGGTGTGGTGGTGTGGTGTGGTGCCTGTGTAGCAGCTACAAAGAAACCTTCTTTTGGCTAAAATTCCAAGGAGTGAAGAGGGGTCTTTCGCCTAATGGGTGTGGTTGATCAGATATGCAAGGATGGCTACACCACACATGGTACAGGTATGTACACACATGCAATGGGCAACCACCCAGATAGTGCGAGAAGGAATGGAAGGAATGGGCATGAGGTGTGCATTGATCGATATCCAATACTCAAAGTCTTTGTTTTTCATTTCGTTTGAGTTGATCCCAGTATTATTAATGTTATCTGGATGGGATGGGATGGCTCTGTTGATAGCGTAGCCTGGTGACTTGGTGACTTGGTGACTTGGTGACATAGTGATATAGCGACATGGTGGGATGACCATTTCGTCAACCATGGCTCACAACACTCACACACCTCAACAAACCCTTGAACCGCCACCTCCTTCCCACCTCCTTCCTTCCTTCCTCCTTCCTTCCCTCCTTTCTTCCCTCAACCCTTTCGACCTTGTCCACCTCTTTTCTGAAGAAATTCGTGGTGTTTTCTTTGCTTCCAAAAATAAATCGTTTGAGAGCGAAACGACAATGCAAGCAAGCAAAGGCCATTCGTTGTGCTTGTCGGTCTTGTTCTCGTTGGTTTGTTTTGAGAACGTCCTTGGGATTTGAGCGATATATTTCTTTTGGGCTTCGGGTCTTATCGTCTATTCTCGCGTTCTTCTTTGACCTTGCGTGACTTATTGAACAATTGCACTTTTTCATTTATCCATGTCAATGGTTGGGTCTGTCTCCTATTGCTTTTTTTTTTCTTTGCTCGACGCGTTCTCTTCCCTTCATTTTCATGCCATTAGCTTGATCTCACCTTTTTGAACGTTGGAGAGACAGGCAGGCAGAACGGGAACACCTCCGTCTTTGCAACCCCCTTCGACCACGTTTTTTGTACCTTCATGATGTCCATCCATCATCGTTTTTTTGGGATCATTCAGAAAATGGTATTCCTTTTCATGCCTGATGACCTTGCTACCGTTTATGATTCCATGAGAAGCATCAACATATACAACGAGAAGCAAGCCGGGGCAGGAAGAACAACATTTAGCCTGTACCAAAAAGTAACACGACGTGTGTGTGTTAGGATGTGTGCCTCTGTGCGTGTTGTTGAGTGTATGAGTTTGATCTCTGGTTCTTAACAGTCTGTCCATGGTTGTAAGATATATTTTCCGGTGGTGTATTCCAGACATGTTCCTGATCGAAGTTCATGGGGTCTCATTCCTTACCATCTCGTTTTTTTTCTGTTCCTTTCCGTGCTGCATCGTATCTCTGTACCTTTTGTGGGGGACATGAATAGTGCATTTAATGTAACGTTCTATCGTGCGAGCCATGTCCCGAGAAAAAAACGGGCGATGCGATGCGCTGCAGAGTGATGTTTTTTTTCTTCTTTTTTTTCTTGCTCATGTTCTTCACCACTGTTCAACTTCAACTCAATTGCTTCAGTCTAAACAAGCATGGGGTGTGGTGCGTCTTTGTCCTTCTTTCACTTCGCTCCTCCCTCCTCCCCCCTTTCTGAACGGTTTTTTCTGTCCAAATGCCACGCGTTCGTCGTTCCAAAAGTCAGGCACCATGTGCGGACTCACCCCTTCCCATCACAACCCACTATGATGAGTATGGGTGATCATGACCATAGCCATGGCCGTGACCACCGTCAATTCATTTTGAGTGTTCTTATTATTCTCACCTTAACTTACTCACAGACAATGGTTGAGTAGGCTCACTACTCACTCACATTGCTTCACTTCGATACATCACTAACTCGCTCTCCTTTCTCCGCGTCTTTTTTTCTTCCTTCTCCTCCTTCACAGATTCCTGCTCTCCTCTGGTTTCTTTATTGACCTCGACACACATTCGCGCTCCAGCTCACTGTTGTGTCTTTCTCCTGACATCTCTCTCTCTCTCACTCCTACACACACACAAACACAAACACTAAGGTAAGGATTTGCAGGCACTGCTACAACACTGCCAGCTATATTGCCCAACCGTCGGATCAAATTATTACAAGCGCAATTCACTCCCACTCCACTTGTAACTTTGTTGCTGTGGCCATCCAATTGCTACTGGCATGTTCATATCATCCTGGCTTTATATCTTTCATATCGTTCATATCTCTGGTCAGTTCTTTCCTGTTAGTCCCTGACTTATTTTTATATTTTTTTATATTTTCTGTGGCGGTCATTTCCGTCCCTTTTTTTTTGTTGTGGTGCATGCTGCTCGCCTTCATTTCACATTTGCTTTCTTCTGTCGCCTTTGCATTTGCCTTGTGCCTTTGCAGCCCTCGATGGCTCGCTTGCTCCTTGATAAAATAGTTCCCTTTCCCTTGAATGTGCCTCTCCTGCCTCACACGTACATTTCTTTTTTTCTTTCTTTCTCTCCAACTGTAACAAGAGAACAAGGCGACCATCTCGGATTCTTTATTGTATTCTGCCTTTTCCCACCCAACTCCTTCCATCCATCCTCGAATATTACTTTTGAATCAAAAGAGTAATTTGCGTTTGCTTTTTCTCCTTCTCCTTCCGTTATTTTTCTTTTGTCCACCCCTTTGGTTACTTGTAGTCGTTATACTGTTCGAAGAATTATTACTTTTACTTTTTTTCTACTCATATCGTTGTATCCATTGGGATCATGTTCCTGAGTTCTTTTTTTTTCTTTCTTATCATTCCTCCGGGTTCTAAATTGGGCAAAAAGGACTTCCTAAAGAACTCGACCTACCCTTTTTCTCATATCCTGCAGAAAACAACAACATTCCTTTAGTTACGAAAAGGCACTCGCACATACATACACATACACATACACATACATATGCATACGCATACACCGTACACCAGATTTTCATGTTTGCCTTCCTTCCATCGTTCATCGTCGTGGAGAAGAAAGCGAAAGGAAAGGAAAAAGGAAGCAAAGAAAAGAAATGAAGACACCGTTGGAAAACTTGGAACCCTTGTGTTCCATTGGCAACGATACAGGCGCCTCTCTCTCTCTCTCTCTCTCTCTCTCTCTCTCTCTCTCTCTCTCTATTTTCCCTCTCAATCCCAATCTGGCCCTAGATAGATCCCTTTGGTTCTTGTGTTGCCAGTGCTCTCGTCTTCCTGTACTTTTTCTTTCATTGCTATTGAATCCCTTAATTTCCCAATAACAAACATACATCCATCGCATCGCATCCCCCACACCGATCATTCACTCCCAACTCACAACATCAATCATAAACCTCTGTGCTCTTGTGTGCCCACCCCCGTCCCCAAAACAACCCTTTCGGTCCTTCTTGCCATCCTCTTCCCTCGGATATATGCTCACACTCCTTCGTTGTATAAATACAGGCCCTTCCCCCCCCCCTCGAGCCATGTCCACCGCCGTCAGAACTTCCACGAGTTACCCGTCCCAATCCCACTACTCCCTTTACAGTTTGGAGCACCACGAAGAGCACCACCCTAACCATCACCGCAACCACATACACTCACACCAACACCACCCGCACCCAGAACACGAACACGACCACGAACACGAACACAACCACGAACGCCATCCTTCATCTCACCCAAGAGATCACTACACACACTCGCACGTCTCATCGCTGCCACATTTGCCACCACCAACGCCATCGTTCTTGCGCAAGGATCAACACCCCAAACACTCGTTGCCTCTATCGCCCAAGTCCAAGTCCACCCTCGATACCATGGCTGACGCTGCAGTACACCAACAATCCCAGCGCATGGCTGGATTGTCAATCACCAACTCGTCTGGAAACAAAGTCAGCATCCTCAACGACCCTACCGCAGAGTCCATGGCGTCATTACCACCCCCATCACAACAACTCCCCCATATGCCCAAAGATCAGCTCTCAGCTGGCTATCACCACTCTGCACACAGCCAGCTGCCACCAGCACGATCACCCCACTCGCCACACCCTCGAGAGCGGTTCATGAGCAACACGAGCAGTGGTGATGGCCATGCACACCCCGGCCCACAGGACTACTTCTCCACAGAACCTCGCCGGGATCGGGGCGATCGGGAGCCAAGAAGTGAGCGCGAGAGGGAGCGCGATGGACCTTACTCACACTACTACTATTCGTCTCAGGCACCACCTCAACCACCTTCATACCAGTACCGGTCCCCCCGCCACCGGTCCGAGAGTTACGAGACTGGACGATCGACCTCACTAACCAAGGCAGCGACTCCGTTCCGTTCGGCGTTTGAGATGTCATTTGCAGAGTCACAGCAGATGATTGCAAACGCACATCGCACGCGGTCCCTGAGCTCAGGGGCACAGATCTACCCGCCTTATATCTCACCTTCCTCCTCCCACCCACCTTCGCCCTCTCACCACCATCACCATCACCATTACCGCCACCCTTCCCACTACGCATCCTCGTCCCACTCTCACCGCCGGGAACACGAGCGGTCTTCACCCCAGTCGCCCTCGGGTGCACCTTCGCCTGCTGGAGGCATGGGCACAACCTCACCACTTCCTTACTTTATGCGCGCCTTTTCTGAAGATCCAGCCAATCACGGCTTGCCAGACGATGCCACCGATTCGTTCCGCGCCATGATGATGCTCTCAGACGGGTCCCCCGGTGTGACCCTCGAGCCCAGCTTCTCGAAGCGCAAGTATTCTTGCTCGCACCCAGGTTGCAATAAGCGATTCACTACTAGGTAAGAGGATGAAGAAGAACTTGCTAAAACAACTCCTTGCTTTTTTTTTTTTGTCGGCAATTTTTGTTTAATTAACACCCTTGTTCATTATTCTTCCGTGTATTTTTTTCTTTGTAGTGGTCATTTGGCACGCCATAACAGGATCCACACCGGTGAACGTAACTTTGCCTGCCCCATGGCCGGATGTCCTAGCAAGTTCTCTCGCCAGGACAACATGATGCAACACTACCGCACCCACGTGGCCCCCAAAGGCCGCCGCGGCCTTGCCCTCAAGAAGCCCGACTCGGACGGCAATGGATCCGACCCTGAGCAGGAGATGGAGATTGACGAAAACGCTCCATCAGCACCCGTTGTGCGCGAGGAACCCACCACTACTAGCTCCACAATGGTGAGCAGTGATGTTGCCCAGAGTGCCGCAGCCACCGTGGCCGTGTCGTCCTACACCCAGGGCGGCTCTGGCAGCTCGGTATCTTCGCGCCATGGATCGCGACAGGGTTCGCCTCCTCCTTCCAACAAGGGAAGCCCTAAGCTCGAGCACGAGAAGGTTGCGTCCTCGTCATCATCCGAGATACGCGAGGACTCGCACCACCGTCGACACCACAATCACCAGACTCAGGCACAGTACTACTACCAGCAGCAGTACTACTACCAACAACAACAACAGCAGCAGCAACAACAATCGAAGTCCCACCCCCCAGCCTCGCCCACCTCGCCGCTGATGCAGGTTGTGGAGCGCATGGAAGACATCTCCATGTCGTCGGCCGAGTCACAAGCCCAACAACCACGCCACCATCGTCATCACCCACACCACTACCGGGACTCGTACCCGCACGAGGGGTCTTCGTCGTCAGCCATGGCGCCACCGTCGCCGCTGTCGACGCCCGAGACCCCGAGCCTCAAGAGCGCGACGCGTTTTGACCCGATCCAGGATTGTATCGAGCAGCACCGTATGCAGCATTGAGTGATCAAGAGACATGACCAACACATTTTGTAAGATATGCCCCACTGGTTTGGGGCACGTCGTATGAATTTTTTTTTATTTCTTCCTTCAGAGCAAGGAAGGAAAAAAAAAAGCAGAAAAAGCCATACATGAATGAACTTTTTTTTTTTTTCTTTTTTTTTCCAATGACCACCCACCCATCCCCCAAAAGAATTTTTGACGTTTGTAAATAAAAAGAACTTTCAACAAAAAAAAAAAAAACTCCTAGCGAAGAAAGCGAAATGGTGATTATATATTAACAACAGTTTCTGAAAGACAGTAAACGTGTAGATTGTTCCAGCTATGGTACAAAAAAAAAAAAAAATTGGTTGTGTGTAAAATTACAGATAGGGCCTTTTAGTTCAGCAGTTGATGGATCGACATGCCAGCACCGAGCCTCGCGTCACCTCCTCCTTCGTCTTTCCGAGACCCAGTCGACCGATCATCGGAATCCTCACCCTCGTCATATTCCTCCTCTTCGTCCTCTTCGTCATCGTCCTCGTCCTCGTCGTCGTCAAGATCTTCTTCCTCACTCCCCCGACTGCTCCTAGCGCTCATTGGACTGCTGAGACAGGTCGCCAAGCGCTCCTCGCCCTCTTCGCCCCGTGCGCCAACGCACTGTGAATAAGAAGGCGATGAGGCTGGGTAGGACTGCTGTTGTTGAGAAACTCCTGGAAGACGAGCAAATGACTGAGTAGGGCGTGATGAGGAGTGTTGTCCTGGTGGATAGTAAGGTGAACCCTGTAGATACGGGGTGTCGGCAATGGCCATCGATGCAATCTCCATGGACGCCACATCCTTGTCCACGTCCATGTCTCGGTCGCAAGGGTGAGAGTGTGGTTGGGAAGAAGTTGGTGGTGACTGAGGATGTTGAGAGAAGCTATGCGACTCGGGAAACCGAGGCTGCGCCCAAAGCGAGCTCGCGCCCGCTAGCGATCCCCTGTGATCCATCATGAGTGGCGGCGGTCGATGCTGGTGGTGTGTCGGAATCGCCCTATCCTGGCTCTTCCTCTTGGGTGCTCCTATCGCAGGTGGCGACGACGAGGCTCCAGTTCCTTTCAAAGCCAATGATGATGATGTAGACGCTGACGATCCTGTTGTGTGGTCCATCGAGTTCTTCTTGGGTCGGATCTGGGTCGACGTTTCTTCAAGATGCTCGGGCACCAGGATCCAGTAGCCGCCTTTGCCCTTCTTGATCGCTTTCCGTTTTCCTTTAGACTTGGTGCCTGGCGGATCGGTAGTGTCTTCCTTGGTTGTGAGCGGTCCCATGAGCATGGCGTCCTTGGCCATGATCCGCTTGAAGCACTTCATGTGGCTCAAATTATGGCGGACGGTGTTCTATTACAGTGGAAGGCTAAAATATTAGACATCATGTACATATTATCTTTGTAAAAAACATGGTGGTTTTAAATGTTATCGATCATGCAGTCCCGGACAGCCGACCCTCCTTATCACTCCCATGCGGACAAAAATATTTTTTTATGCAGTCAAGAAACCTGGCATTGCATCGCATAAAGTGATCACTTACGCCCAAGAAAATAATAATAATACATATTTCACACATACCAAACGCCCAAAAGCCCTCAAACTCAGCTCAACAAACAAAAAACAAAATAGCCAAAATTGCTCAATGGTACTGTACCTGCCATCCCTTGTCGTTGCCCATATGTGGGATCTCTTTGCTCACATAATTGTAAATCTCGGAAAGTTTCAGGCGCTGGTACTGTGAGCTCTGGATCGCCTTCACAATAATGATTGAGTACGACTCGTTCGGTCGGCGGCGGCGTCGGGTGGTCTTGAGATCTCCCGTGGCTCCTCCTCTTGATCCGCTTTTAGACTGAGTTGGCGAAGAGGCTTTTGTTGCTGCTGTTGAGGTCGTCTTTGTCGCTTTGGCTCCTGTTGACACTTTGGACAAAAATAACGATCTTTTCTCCTGCTCTCCGACTGAAGAGACAGGGGATGTGTACGAGTGTCTTGATGTTGATCCAGTAGCTGTCGATCCAGAACGAGACGGCATTGTAGCCCCAGGAGACGATGGTGATGGAAAGGACGAACCCTGTGGCTCATAGTGAGTTGATAGAGCCATCGGTTGTTGTTGTTGAGAGTGTGGATGAGGGTGAGGAGGTCCCTGGTGGTATTGCTGAGGTGGCTGTGGGTAGTAGTACATCTCTCGCTCAGGATAGTGTGAAACCGAAACAGGGGTCGACAAAGGGTAGTGCCGTGCATGTGGAGGCGTTGGTCGTG
Organism: Podila verticillata NRRL 6337; assembly: GCA_000739165.1. Classification (NCBI taxonomy): domain Eukaryota; kingdom Fungi; phylum Mortierellomycota; class Mortierellomycetes; order Mortierellales; family Mortierellaceae; genus Podila; species Podila verticillata. The sequence continues at coordinate 713,998 of KN042431.1, read as the reverse complement.
AAGGATGTTCCATAGGGTATTCAGGATGATCCGGCGGGTAATGGTCGTATGCCTTGTAACGAGAGTGAGGAGGGTGGTAATCGCCTTCCCAGTATGAGTTTCGACGCTCCAGATATCTTTCATGTGGGCGATGATCTCCTATTGAGTACGATCCATGTCGCCTTCCATGGTGGATATGTGGATGTGTTGGGTACATCTGTGGATACTCGTATCGTGAGTCCTGTGGTGGTGGGCGTTGGTAATGATGCGAGTGCCTATGTGGCGGCTGTGAAGCATACGAAGACGATGACGAATGGGCTTCAGGCAAAGGCTCGGACTTAAACGACTGATCGTAAGAAGGACCCATTGCGGAATGAGGTGGCGATGGTGAGATGAGAGGAGGGTGTTGGCGAGAATAAGGGGCTGATAGTGCTGACAACGTCAAGGAGGAAGAAGAAGACGTTCTCTCGATTTTGCTGGATGACTGCGAGAGCGCCCTTGGCGGCGATCGGACAGGCCCAACCATTCTTAGCCCAGTTTCTCCGTCCCCAGGGTTGTTTCCTGTTGCGAAAGCTGTGGACGTCCTAAAGGTAGACGAGGGCGTATTATTGAGCGGGGATGAAAGGGATGCGGACAAAAATTTTCTGCCCAGCGGTGACGGCGAGCGCACCAAGTGGCCAGAGGAAGGCACAAGGGATGGTGGCGACGAGTTGTACAAGGGCGCTCGAGGAGATGGGGACCGAGGAGAAGGCACGCGGTAGGGCATAAAGCTCTCCTGTGAAGCCGGCTGCGGCGACCGGTGCCGGGGAGTTGGGGCAGATGTAGATGGGCTTGTTAAAGTGGAGGTGGGTGTTGTTGGACCTTGTCGGAAAGTGAATCCTGCACTCGAGCCTGGTCAAAGTGGGAAAAAAGTGAAACACAGTCAAAGCGTCGCCATATCGCGCATTTGGGGTAGGAGGGGACAAGAGTTAGTGAACGACAAGAAAGAAGAGAGAGAGAAGCATCGGAAATTTTGCCACCAAGAAGAGGATCGACAATCACATTGACAGAGACGCTTTGAGAAAAGTACAAAAGAAATTCAAAAAGTACCCACACCATTTCTTCTGTTTTTTCTCATTCTCTTTATCTTCCCCTCTTACGTTATCTTTTTTTTTTTTCTTTTATCGGAACCAACGATTTGCAGTTGCGAGCATGTTTGTTCTTGTTTGCTGTGCCGAGTGGCTGGTGAAAGGAGTGTGAACTTTCACAAAGAAGAACAGAGCAGGGCCTTTAGGGTTGATGCCGTAAAGCAACCCAATGGCATAGATCGGGCCTTCGTGTATTGGCGGGGAGTGAAATCAAAAGAAGGGTGGCCAAATCGACAAAACAAGGTATGCTGTCGAGTGGGGAATTGGACAATTGGACGATGAAGGAAGGAAGAAAAAAAAACAAAAAAAAATTTGCAGGCTGATCGGATGAGGCAAGCTATGCGAGATGATCCCAAACGAAGAAGGATTGCTTTGCGTCGGAGAGGAGACAGCCCGCTCCATGTATTCATTCTTTTGTTGCTGTCCATTTCAATTCCCTCCGCACAACCTCCAGGTCACCTGTCAAAAACAATAAGCAAGGGTAAGACCAAACGAGGTAAGCACGAAGCAAAAAAGAAGAAAGAAAAAAAGAAAAGGAGCGAGCGAGAGAAATAAGAACAAGACTGGGCGCAGGCCCACAGGTCCAGTGCAGATGCAAGAGTGGAAAAAAGGAGGTCGAAGTTGGAGGAGTGTGGTTAATGGGATGCGGTTTTTTTGAGGGCATTTGGGGAGAGTGTTCGAAAACAAATCCATTGCCCATTGTTTGCTGATCAAAGATGGTGTGTTTTTGTGTGTGTCAAGGGCGGAGCATCACGCACTCAAAATCTGAGGCAAGGAACAAAAAGAAAAGAAAAGACCATGGATGATGACAAAAGCAATCGAGTTCAAAAAAAAAAAAAAAAAAAAAAAAAAAGATAAGGGAGGCGGGCTTCCAATGGTGGAGGATAAAGGGATGGTCTTCGAGCTTTGACATGCAACGGCAATGGTGAGGGATAAAAAATTAATAATGCCAATAAACAACCTTCCCACAAGGAACGCTGTGCGCTTTATGCGATCGAGAAAACAATCTGGTATCGTTGCTTTGTTATTACGTTCGAGATAGACTTTGAGAAAATATCGAAAGATCTGCTTCAGGGACGATGGTCAATGATCACAAATGACAAGCGAAGGGAAGGACCACTTTAATGACAGAGTAGGCGAGTGTTGTGTGTTGAATGTGAGTGTGGGTGTAGGTGTGAGTAGGATTGGTTGTTGACAAAGAAAAATCAATTATCTTCAGACAAGAACCCTTGAGGGTCGCGAAAGAGAGTTTGGCGAGAGGTGGACGTGAGGAGGATGGTGCAAGTGCAG
>KN042431.1:597590-707634 GCA_000739165.1 Podila verticillata NRRL 6337 | reverse complement strand
AGTGAGGTAAGGAAAACAGAGTTGATATCTTCGAGAATGGTGTTTGTTGGGTCAGAAAACAGAAAGAATGGTCTTCCATTATGTATTAGTATTGCAACACTTGGCATGTCGCAGGCTAACATAACATGATGGGCAAGAGATAAGGCGAGATAATACTGAAATTCAAACTTCCTGTTCTTAGCGATGTGCCATTCACTTTGTTCGCTTGAGTTGAGTATTCTACTCTTCTTCAGCTCTCATCGCAATGGCTACAAGAGCAGATAAAAAACAGGCTGTTTGTGTAAATGTACCTCTTGATGCAGTTTGGAGATCACTTTGGCTCATACTTCTTGATCGCAGGCTTGTGTTTATCATTTGGGGGGCAGTGTTAATAGTAGCGCCCATCTTGTTTTGTGTGTGAACGATACTCATGAGTATCCAATATCGACTGTGAGAACTGATAATGGGTGCTATCGAAAAGAGATGTCGGCCATGATCACAGACGAAAAGGGGGTGGGCTGATGATGGTGGTGCGTTGCATGGAATGCCGAGGCTACTGCCCACATCCATCCTTGAACGGCGACCTGAAAAAGACCCTCGAGCTCGCAGCAACCAGTTCCTTCTTTCTTTTCTTTCTCTCACTTTGTGAAATTGTGGCTGCTGTGTGTTTGCTTTGTGCGGGTAATGAGTGACATGGACACCCTGACCCCGACAATCGTGCTGGATTAGGAAACACTCGCATCAGGCACCCCCCAGCATCCATCCAACACGCATACTAACTTGGCATTTTGTACCACCGTCATTACGACATTCTAAGATAGCCTCGTTTTCTGAACTGTTTCCTAATGTTTCCCAGGTAAGACTACGAAAGACCGTCTCAGGGCCAGTGTGGGTTTCAGAGAAAGCAACAGAAACACAGACCCCTGAGTGACCGCATCTGGTTGGCTCCGTCGTGCAGGTCTGGCTTGGTCTGGCCTGGTCTGGCCCGGTCTGACATTCCAACATTGTAAAACAAGGGGTTCGGTTCCTCTTTTTCGCTCCCTTCCCAGGAAGACGTGGTTGCACGAATGCAAGGGGACCCCGCTTCAAGTATTCCCACCAACAACGAGACAGGATTAAAAATGCGAATGCCCGTCTCAGTCCCAACACAGAGAGACGAACCCTATCCCGAACAAAGATCGCCTTCCCCGTCTCATTTTTTTTTCCATGGAAATCCACGCTGGAAAAAGTGAGGGAGAAGAGAGGGAGGAGAGAACAATGGAAAGCTTCCCTTCAACAAGGTTGAAGTTGAGCAAACATAAAGTAGACAGGGGTACACGGGGAAACCAGCAAAGAAAGCTTGAAATGTTGGGAGGGAGAACTCGATGACGGAGCGATGACGATGACGACGACCGCTTCCCATGAAGTAACGAGGGTCATCGTTGTCAAAGATCTCTGGTACACGATAGAAACAAAGGAACACTCTTTGCATGTCGCACTTACATAATTAAATGTATACGCACACACGCGCACACACACACATACACACACACACACACACACACACACACACACACACACACACACACACACATACACACAAGGTTGTGTTTCCACGAAGGCATGGGACCCTCGAAAGGAAAGTTCAAGTCTTTCTTATGGCGCGATATCCTTCCACTCCTTCCATTCTGTTGAACATGAAAGCGGCGTGGAAGATCAATCCTCCTCGCGCTTCGCGTCCACTCTTTTTACCCACCTCACCGATTGATAAAAGTATAATTTACGAGGGTGCGATTTGTATTTTTTTTTTATCTTCGTTCTGGCTCGCGCTGTGCTGCACCCCATAAACTCGAATTTAAACTGAGGTCACGCACAGACGGAAACAGAAAACGGATACCTTTTCTTTTGGTCTTCTTTCGCGCGAAGAGGTGTTTCTGCGACAACTTGGGGACATCATATCGACAACCGTCAACGAGAAACACGGTTGTGGAAGATAGGAGTAGTATTGGCATTAAGATGTACAAAAAGGGCCACCCTACACACAGCGAAACTAAATCTGGAGGTCATCCAGCGACTCATCAATCTGCTTGAGCTTTAAGAACACGTCGCATCCATACCCTTGCAGTGAGATCAGATGCATATCTCCTTCAAAGTACTGTGCATAAATCCTGGTCAATGGCAGCCTACAAAGAGTCAAAAGGTAGTGTTGGTCAGTGCTCCAGCCACAACCCCATCCACCCACTAGCAAGAGCGCATGTGCAAATGACAACACAGAATGCCTGTCTTACCCAAATCCTAGTCCAGCAATCGGACCACCGAGTCCCGCCTGCATGGCCAACCGACTCACGCCCTTGAAGATACTATCCCCCGCTTGTCCATCGCCACTTACATCCTCCTGTTCCAGAGACGCCGTATCATTCTCGTTCTTGACTGTCGTGAACGAATAGTCAAAGATCACATCAAAATCCTCGCGCGAGATCCCGCCGCCTTGGTCCCGGATCCGGATCGTGATCTCGCGCTCGCCTTGCGCAATCGTCACTTCCACGGGCGGATGCCCAAACTCGTTCGGCCGCCGCGTCTCGTCCTGCTCCATGTCGTCCTTCACCATCACTACCTTGTCGCTGTTGTTGTCATTGTCTCCTTTGGACAAGCGTTCCTCCTCCAGTTGCTCTTGCTGTTGTTCTTGTTGTTGTTGACCACCCAGATCCTCGTCTCCACCCCCATTAAGATCAATCCCACGCGGGTTCAGAGCCGACCGTCCCATCTTCACCGAGTGCTCGACCGTCGCCCTGACGGCGTTCTTAAGCAGCTCGCATAGGATGTACTCAAGATGCACAGGCACGTACGTGAAGGTGGTGTCCGTCTGGCCGTTGATCACGACCTCGGGGCTCGAGCCGTAGTTCACGTCACACAGCTCCTGCACAAAGCTGGCACAGGTCCGGATCAGCTCTGCGGGCTTGAGTTCCCGGTGCACCACGCCCACCACGTCTCGTGTGGGTGTGTCGATGCCCTGGGGCTCTTCAGATAAAGAAACGGATGTGTTGGCGTCGTCGTCGCGGACAACCTTGGTGCCTTGCTCGCGGAGCGAGATCACTTGCTCTGCAATCAAGCGGATGCCGATGCGCGACCGGATCATCTCGTCTAGAAATGTCTTGATGTCGGGCTTGTTCATGTACTTTTTGCACTCCAAAAAACCTACATCATTTGTCCATTGACATCATAGGTATCGTGAGGTTAGTTACCCCACACGTTATTCCCCAGAAAAAGAAAAAAAAAAATAACGTCCTACATCCCCAATACCCTTTTTATATATGTTGATAGGTACCTTGAGACAGCATAGGAATGACATCGGCGTGGCTCTCCACCAGACCCTGCAGCACCGCCGCGAACCTGTCCAGGTCCTCCTTGTCCCGGATTTCGTCCCCGCACGCTGTGATCGCCTGGAACGAGTCGTAGTAGAGCTTGTACACCCGCTTGATGTACGGGTTCGTGCCCACAATGAATGGCAGCCGCTGGATGGATTTCACCCGCCGCGCCAAACGCACGGGGAGTTCCTTGCGTGCGTAGCGCGCTACTTCCAGGTTCATTTCGAGGTCGCGGGGTTGGTTGTGCGACATCGTCGTAGGGGTGGTGGTAGAGGTGGCATCTTGGGCATCGTTGGCTTGGCCGAAACCGAGGAGGGTCTTCAAGGTCACGGTTTGGATGCCCTGGCTAGCATACTATACTTTGTGCCAAAGGTGCCAAGGGGTCTAAGATGTGAGTATTTTGTCCATAGTAACCATGGTGGCCATACAAAGGGAAAAAAACTCACCTGAGTGACTTTGTCGTCGTAGAAGGATACCACATCGTCGACCTCGCGCTGTGCAAACGACTGATGCGCAGCTCTGGTTAAGATGATGGAGCCAACACCCTTGATAGGATTAAAGCCGTTCTTCAAGGGCCCAGAGGAGAAGTTGGAGGAGGATGGAGCGATGGATGGTCGAGAGGTCGGAGCTTTGAAACAGAGACTGCGTTTCGGGGTATGGATAAAGGTGCGCTCGCATGCTCCAGTTCCTGGGAGCCCTGTGGTCTTGCTATGGAGTGGATGGCGTGCCAAGTAGCCTGAGACACCCCTGGCTCCATGCGGAGGAAGATGGACCATGGCCATGGCCCTTGAAGTCATTGTGGGGTAGTGGTCGGGTGCTGGATGTCTGAGGTGGGTATAATAGCCTGAATCGGGGGAGGTAAAGTATGTCTATAGGAAAGGGATGAGGATGATGAAGCAGATGGAAGGATGGATGGATGAAGAGCGCATGAATGAGGTATCCTTTCTTGCTCTGTGCGTCATATCCTTCTTTTGGTCGCGCACATACTCACGCACTCACTCACGCACTCACTCGCAGACACAGCCCTCGTCCCCTCGTCGCCAAAGAACAAAACTAAAATAGTTCCCGCGCTCTCACCCCCACATGGCTTTGCAATGCTGCCCTGAAAAAGTCGTTGGCTTGCTCGCACAGCGGAGAGATAGTTTGTAAGGCGTTTTTTTATTTCTTTTTAACAGCCTTTTTTGGGGTGTGGGTGGCCTTTTTGGCCACCATATGTATAAGCAATGAGAGAACAATAGATACAAAAAAGAAAAAGAGAGAAGGATGCGAACAAATGGTAGAAAACAAAACTGTACGACAAATGCCATGCGCATGAGCGACATGACAAATTATAAAAAAAAAGGGAGCAAAAATAAGAGTTCCATAGACATCTAAGAAGCCTCGCTGGTCGAGCGACGGAAGCTGAGTGCTCCAAACATGCTGTTGCGTGTCGACTGGCTCCGCTTCAGCTTGGTCGCCTCGCCGTCGGTCGCAATCATGAACTTGCGTGTGCCGTACGTGCTCGAAACAGGCGAAGTAGGCACCACACCGGCACTTGCGGCCTTCTCACTTGGCCAGCCTTTCCTGACCATGTTGGCAGGCCGGACCGAGGAAGTCGATTCACGTCCTGACTGGGTCGAGGTCATGGTCTCGGAGCTGCCGCGGTGCAACCGGCTGGCACTCTCCATGGATTCGTTCGATGTACGGCGCTCAAGGCCTGGAGATCGGAGACCACCGTCTTCCGAAACCGAGGTCATCTGGGTCGATGCCCGTGGCGAAGGCGAGCCGGGCCTTGAGGTCATCAAGCTCAGCATGGTCGCCTCGCCTAGTGACTTGCGGACACTGCGTCCCCGGCCCAAACTTGAGGTCGAAGCCGCAAAGGCAGCGTTCATCTCGAGCTCCTTGACCTTCTCTTGCAGGGAGTGGCGCTCGACCTGGCCCTCGAGCCACAAGCGCTTAGTCTCGTCAAACTGCTGGCGCATCACGTTCATGTCCCGCTCAAACATATCGCGCTCGTGGCGCAGACCGTCCATCTCCATGGCCATGGCCATCTTGGAGTTCTGAAGCAGAACTTGCTGGTCCTGCAGCATGACAAGAGCCTCCTTGGAATCCATCAGTACACTCTCGATGGTCTGAGTCTTTTGGCGCTGGGACTCGACCTCGTTCATGGCCTCCATCACTGACACCTTGGCATGCACAAGCTCTCCTGTGACATGGCTAAGCTCCCGCTCGGTAGCGGCCAGGCGGCTGGCGAGCTCTTCGTAGCCCATATGGATGGACGAGATGGAAGAAGCCTTGGTCTCAATCTCGGGGCGGTCCTCGTCATCCTCGTCACGAGAGCGGTCGGACCAGCTCGAGCTAGGGCGACCGGGCTGTTCGCGCATCTTGCCGTCTTCGTGGGCCAAAGTACGGGGCGATGACATGATCATGGTGGAAGCTGTGTCACTTTGGCTCATCACTGAGGGAGAAATCGCGCTCATCATGGAAGCTCTGTTCTGCTGTCTTTCCATATCGGCCAGCTTTTTCCTCAAGTTCTCCATCTCCTCCATGTAGTGCATCTTTTCCAACTTGGCGGTCACTAGACCCTCAGTGACCTCGACATGGTCCTTCTGGAGAGTGGACAGGGCCTTGGCCAAGTCCTGAATCTGCTCCAGCAGCATGGTGTCGGAGGCGTTGGAGCGGGCCTGAGCATTTGACTCGGTCTCTTCCTCGTCGTTCAGGACAATGCTGGCGCTGGATCCAAATGAGGCGGCAATCGAGAGACGAGAGCTACCACGCTTGAGCTTATCCTTGACAACAGCAGGCTTGGCGACTGGCTTCTCCTCAGTCTTGGCCTTGGAGGATCCAAACCGGTCGCGGAAACGCTTGCTAGTGACTTCCTCAGTGCGCTTTTGCTGGTCTTCGAGCTCGGCCAGATAGGCCATAGCGAGGGCATCCAGCTTGTCCTTTGAGATCTCTGACGACAAGGCCATAGCATCCTTGATCACGCTTCCTGCATTGTCTTCGTAAACATCGTAAAGGTTGGTTGAAAGGGCCTCCAACAAGTCCTCAAACTCCTGCAGCTGCATCAGCTTCTCCTCGTTCTTCTTCAGGAATGCCACGGCAACACGCATGATGGTCTCGGGAGCGCCCTCGGTAAAGACAACGTCGTAGATGCGGAGAACAAGAGGGAGTGGGTAGGTGTAGGCAAAGAGGGACAAGAACCACTGGGATGCATACATGGCGGCATGGATCGCATGGAACGAAAGATGGGCATGGAGCATGGGCAGGTGCTCCGACAGCAGGGCCGAGAACTGGTACAGGCGAAGCTGGAGTCCCTCCATGTTGAGGGTGAACATTGTGCGCATATCGTATGTCTCCATGAGTCGGACAAAGACGCAGAAAGCCTCCTTTTCATCCATCTGTTGACAGGAACAGAAAAAAGAAGGAAAAGGTCAGTAGGTCAAATATATTTAGACACAACGCAACGCTTTGCCTTTTTGAAAAAAAAAAAAAAAAAAAAAAAACTGCTGCCTTACGTTCATAAGCAATGGTCCGACCAGGAAGCCAAGACCTTGACAGTATCCAACATGGGGATCGTAGAGAGAGTAGGCCTTGAGGATATTGCCCAACATCTCCTGTCCCTTGCCACCCTCTTCCTTGAACATGTCGATCTGAGGGAAAGTTCGGGCCAAGTCACGCTGAATGATGCGTTCATAAGGCGAGTGCTCCTTCAGGAGCTGGGTATACATGGTTTCGAGGTAGGTGGAGGATGCTTGGGACATGGACTGCCAGATCAGGCCGCGCAGCTTGGAGGGCAAGCCCTGGCGGACACGAGCTGACAACAGATGGGGCAGCTTGCTGGCGACTGCGTTGTAATCCTGGACCAGCATTCCCCAGAACTCCCAGTCGATTTCCTCGTCGCCTGCTTGGTGCTCAAGCACGGCTGCGTTGGTAGAGGACATGGGGTCAACGGCATCCGAGTTGGGGGCGTTGAGGGTAGTCGAGTCGGCAATGAGGCGGTGGAGGGTGCTGAGGTTACCCTTGAGGACGTTGGACTCTATGCAGATTGACTTTGGATCAGTGTCGAGCAATCCATTCTGACGTTCCAGGCGAGCGAGCAAGAACGATGTGGAGTCCTATTCAGATTACGATAACGGTTTTTTAAAGTTAGCGCATGGTATTTTTTTTTTTTTTTTTTTTTCCAGGGCGGGACATGGGATCAATTGTTTGTTTTGAAAAGTAGATTTTGGGAGACAGGGAGAAGGGAAGGAAGGGCGGAGGAGGTACAGTAAAGAACAGAGTAGCTCTATTCTTGGACTCCTGTCCCCATCCATGGACTTGCCCTTTGCCCACACTGGCCTTTTTTGTTTCTTTGCTTACCTGTGGTGGCAAGAGGCTGTTCTGCTCCTCGAGCTTGTGGAGGAGATCAACGTCGACGGCACTGTCGGACAGCTCTGTGCGGCCGTGTGTGTTCTTGAGCTTGGAGAAGTGGCCCTTGGGCTGAGGGAGGAGGTAGCCGAGGGTGGTGCTGGTATTCAGACGGGCTCTGCTGGCAGCCGAGGACGACGACAGGAACGAGGAGCCTCCGATCCTGCTGTGCAGGCCGGTGTCGAGGCCATGTGAGAGCGATTCCGAGGAGCCGTCCAGGATGTCGTCGAGCATCCGCTTGAAGGATGCAACATGGTCTTCTTCCTCTGCAGTCTTTGTAGGAACTATTCAGAAAAAGGAGGACATAATTAGTTCTTGCTTTGGCTTTTGGGAGTGGTACACACTATGGTTTCCTTCTTCCTCTGATATTGGCATGATCCCGCTACTGCTCCCACATCCCTCAGGCATGTCAGTGTTTGCCATGCCACAGAGGGAACACAGGCGCGCCATGTGGTATATCTTCACGCCAAATCTCCACATCCCCCAAACTATGGGTCAATTGGGCCCGGATCAAGGGCCAATTGCTGGGTCGAGGGCCATGTCTCAGGCACCACAAAATATCAATTACGCGTGGGGATGAGATAGTTGCGTGCGTGTGTGTATGTGTGTGTGTGGTTGTAATGGGTGGCAAAAGACGATATTGCCTGTTGTGCTATTTTATGGTCCTTTCTTTTTTGGAGGGTCTTCATCATTCAGCCATCGTTCATCCCACTCGGTTGGATCACAAAGCAGCAATGGTGTGGGTGTCCATCTCACATCCAGCAAAGGGCTGTGCTGCGAAGGAAAGAAAGAAGGGAGGAAGGGTTGTCTGTGTAGCACGAAACACAACCTCCCAGGTGTGACAACTGACAATATGTCCAAGTTGCTTTGTTCTTCCATCATCTCGATGGCATTTGTCTTCAAGATGCAAAAACACAGAGAGCACACTTACAAGAGGAGGAGGTTATGGACTTTGAGAGAGGGGACGGAGCAAACGTGGGCGAGGTGGGCGAGGTGGGCGAGGCCGGGAGTTGTGGAGGAAGGGACGAGTCCACCAAAGGAGCGGCCATGGCACAAGGTCTTGGACGGTGTGGCTATTAGGGTATGGGTATGGGGCGTTGGGTGTTGGTTGGTGTGTTCCTGAGTCGAAGTAAGAAACGGAGGGGTGGGCAAGGTGTATCCAAGGCAGGAGGGAGGGAGAATTAGGGAAGAAAAGATGGATGGTTGAATGGAATGGAATGAGAGAAAAGAAAGGAAGAAAGGCGAGATGATGGGACACAACAGATAACCTTTTTTAAGGTTGTGCGTGTGTGTGTTCTGGGTCGGGAAAAGGTATACTCTGTTTTTCTTTTTTCTTTTTCTTTTTCAGCAGCACATTACAGAAGGAAGGAGGATGGGAAGGATGGAGGGATGGGGAATGGACAAGATGATGGCGAAGAAGTAAAGAAGAGAAAAGAAAGAGAAAGAGAGAAAAAGGGAACAAAGCGAATGAACATTGGGAATGAGATATACCAGGAAGTGTAGTCCACATATGACGGATGTCAGGGTGGAGCTCTGCTTTTTTTTCTGCCCGGTCTCCCTGCCTGTTTCCCAGTCCAGTCATTGCCTTGCCCTCCAATTGGCCTCCATCCAACAGGGCTACCTCCATCACATCGCCGATAGCCATTCGTGCATTTCCCTTTTGTTCATTTGATGTGTGGCCAACCACTGCGAAAGGAGTGCAAAGGGCCCACACATACACACGCACTAGAGAACAAGCGAACGGTGCGCTGGGGACTGGGATCTCGTTTTCCTCATTTTATTTGCCTACTTTTGTGAGCGATTTATTTTGTTTAGTGCGACCTCATTGTGCGAGTGCGAGTGCGAGTGCGAGTGCGAGAATGAGTGAGTGAGTGTGGAAGAGGACACTTGAAGCTAAATCATGGCTGGATGGACCACCATGTGTTGTGTTGTGTTTGTGCCAATGTGCATATCTGCTCTGTCCTGTCTGTCTTGTCCCTTCTTTTCTTTCCGTCTGTCAATCTGTTTGGTTGTTGAAGGTTGCGATCCGGTATGCATGCATGCATGACTGGTTGCCTTGACTCTTTTTTTTTGAACTGCCAAAAAAAAAAAAAAAAAGTCCAATCCTAGTGTGTGGTGCGTGTGTGTCTTCAATAAACCAGCCAGCCAACCAGCCAACCAACCATCCAAAGTGTACTTTTGGCAATGTACGAAAGGCCATTCCATGAATAGCATAGACTACAGTACCCCATCCTCTTGTTGGCCTGGCTAGGGACTTATCGACACACCTCGATTCTTTTTTTTGAAGAAATGTCGCGAGTTCCTTCGTTCCTCAACAAGATATGTCACTGCTCAAGGGTCACACAAACCGACCCCTAGACCAAAAGATGACTCGAGCCGACAGAACACCTCTTTGTTTTTTTGTTCATTCCTATCCCCTCGTCGTGGGCCAGGAGACGGAGAAGGACGCAGGATAACAAGACACGCATTCACGCACACACGAACTACCACCCCTCGCTTTTGCTTTTTGACCCTCCTTCCTTTCCCTAGTATCACCCACCTCACTCCAAGGCCACATAGCATCATGCCTGAGCATATCCAAGAACGAAAGAAACCTTTCAACAACAACAATGGGTGGTTTATGTCCCTTGAAAGGATGAAGACAAGAGGACAAGATCAAGACAGAAAAAAAGGGACTTGAGGTGTCAAGGAGAGAAGGCGCAAGGGGAGCAAGGAGACCGGGAGAAAGACAAGGACAGAAGCGGACTTTTTTTTTTTTTCTCTTTTTTCCTTTCGTTCTCTTTCTTGCCTGTCCGAGATGTTCTCCTGGTGACTTTGGCGCTGTGACGTAACAACAGGTTGCTTTACTCTGGCTACTGTTGCTGCTTTTGCGGCTTCCGGCGTCCCATTATTCACAAATCAGGAGGGCATGGGCAAAAAAAAAACGTGGCTATGGCCGTTAGGAGGTCGGTGCGTATTGGGAGCGAATGTCAAGGTTCCAATACTACACCGGATCAGAAAGTGTTTCCTTCCCATGGTCCCATCCCGTTGGATACCAGCTGGGAATATTATTCGACATGGCTTACATTCGACCCTGATAGACGTTTACTACCCCGAGATGTGCATCCTTTCGTTCTCAGCTGTGGGCTGTAGTCGTTGCACTTGCACCCTTGTCAGGGAAAATACAGGAAAAAAAAACTCCCTGGCTCTCCCGTATGTACATGTGCTGAGGTAAGTGGCAAGTATGACGTGCATGAGCGGTAAAATACCTGCAGCTATTCGAGGGTGACCCTGGTGGCCATCAAGGTAGCTCACCACTACGTACGTGTACATACAATTCACAACAAGTATTCGTATCCTTCTTACCTGCACTGTGGTTCTTGTTTGTTACTTTGTGGACGACGCGTTATGGCTAATAGTCAACAGAGCATTACAGACGTCGGACAAGACTTTTGAGCCACTCTCGTTGTTGCTGTTGCATGGGTGTTGGTTGCTCTTCGTTGCTCGTGTTGGCCGTCTCTTCTCGCTTAGTCGCGGTTGCTCTTGTGTCATGGCATGCTTCCTACCTGCCTGCTTGCCTGCCTGCCTGCCATTTTTTTTTTGTAACGGTGAACACCGAGAGAAGAGACGCGTTCCTCGAGTGAGATCTCATTAGGTCACACCACCAAAAATTTGTTTTTTTTGGGTGGCTCAGCCCTCGCATCAATTTGTCGCTGCCTTTGAAAGAAGCAGAAAAAGATATGCTATCTTGTGGTCAACAGCCTTCACTCCATTACATTTCGACCGACAAAGCACATCCATCGACAAAGCAAGAAAAGCCACAGACAGGAGCATGGACAGACACGGCTCATACTCCTCAAGATCAGGAGAGCACCATGGATCGTCCTCGTCATCCTCAGACAGATACAATGGACCACCGCCCAACGGTAGTGCATCCAGCAATCGCACCCGCTCGAGATCGCCCATGAACGAACCCTATGGAATGTCGTCAGATTACCACCGTGATGGCCATTATCGAGGAGGCTCCCATCGTTCACCGCCGCACATGCCTTCATCATACTACTCTAGAGACCACCACTCGTACTACAGCCGTGAGCGAGACTATTATCGTGGAGGAGATGGCTACCACCCTTATCGCCCTTCACCTCCACCCAGGTCCAGACATGTCAGTGGAGGCTCGCCAGTGCATCTGGGACATGGTGGCCATCCAAGCCGTCACCCGTCTTCGTCCCAATATGGATCATCCGTCTATCAGTCTCCCTCGCCACATAACCAGCTCCGCCTTCCACACGCTCATCCACCACCACCTCCAGCCAGGCGACCCATTCCACATCAGCTGCCGCCACCTCCAGCTTCGGCATCACGGACACCGTTGTCCTCCGCTCGTATGACCTCACCCCCGTCAGAGTCAAGGCGCAAAGTCCAGGCCACAAGCACGGAAACCGATTCACCATCCACCACTTCAACCACACAAAAACCTGCATTCTCGCCACAGCCCGAGCCTGGCCAGATTCCCGAATACGACCTTGACCACAGAGAAAGAGACAGAGATAGAGAGCGGGAGAGAGACCGCGAGCGAGAAAGAGAACGGGACCGCGACCGCGAACGAGAGCGTGAGCGCGAGCGAGATAGAGACCGCGAGAGGGAAAGAGACCGAGATCGCGATCGTGATCGGGAGCGCGAAAGGGAACGCGAGCGTGAGCGTGACAGGGACAGAGAGCCAGCAAACAGAGGCACTGGAGCGCCTGGCTACTCTGGAAAAGGCCCCATTGCCCCTCCTACAGCTCCTGCGTCCACACTTGCCGCCAACGGAACGTACAGCAGCCAATACAAGCCCACAGGAGCAGGCACTGGAACTGGAGCGGGAACAGGAGCAGGACCGTCCTCCTATCACAACCAGAGCAACGCAGGAGGAGCAGGAGCACCCACTCAACCCACGCCACAACAGCTCTTGCAGCAGCAGCAACAGCAGATTATGAGCGCTGTCCAGGACGTCACCAAGCTTTCATGGGCGCCCGAGATTGAGCAGGAGGTGCAGCGGTACCGTGAAGAGTCTAAAAAATTCCGACTGGAAGAGGATCGACTTATGGAGGCGCGGCGCAAGAGCCGATTTGAGCTGGAGCGAGCTAGCTGGGATGTGGAGAGGCAGAACCATCTAGTGGGCTTGGTCCTTGGACAGTTGGAGGAGCTCGAGAAGGAGATCGAAGCGGGATCAGAGACCAATTCTGCAGGAGCGACCAACACCTCCTCAGGAAATGGGGGTTCCAAGCACCATCTCCACCACGACCGGTCCGAGCGCCATGAACGCCATCATCGCAGTAACGGAAGCAAATCGGGTCGGTCGAGCAGTTCTCGGGATTTGCGTGATCATCATCACCATTCTAAGAGCGATACGACTGAGGATGTAAATTCCTCGGCTGTCACAGGAGACACCCCAACAACAGCTTCTTCGCCATCGTCTCCAGAAGTCGCTACCACCACTACCATTACAGATCCTATCCCGGAGCCGTCTTCTGAAGCATAGATCTAGCAAATTGTACAATATAATAGCATCACTTTTTTTTTTTTTGGCTTCTATCGGCTATTACTTTAGCTTCATGCCATCCCTTATTTCTTTTCTATTTGATTCTACTTGCTCTTTAACCGATCCGCAACCACATAAGGCAGCACGCCAGCCTTCCACTGGATGCTCGGGTTGCGGTCCAAGTTCTCCGCCCTGTTGTAGCATACCAGCAGACAGACCATGTACGACGTCATCGACGCCCCAACGTGCCACCACGCATGGAACTGTGGGTTGAACAAGCCGAACGGCAAGTTCTGCATCAGGTCGCACAGCCGGAAGTCAATGTTCCAGTAGCCATACGAGGTGAATCCGATCGCCGCCGTCAGGACCCACATCCGCTTGATGGCCTGGTCCTGCAGAGCGCCGTAGAGCTTGATGATGTGCGACATCACGACCATGACCATAAAGGCGAACGAGGACTGGAAGACCACGAATTCGAGCAAGTGGTTCTGAGGCCCGGCAAAGAGCATGACAAACGTGGTGAGGAGGCCGTAGAGGGTGATGGCGACGGGGAACCAGACGCCGTAGCGGCGGTAGGGCTTGTTCTCGGCGCAGCAGTAGAAGAGGGTGAGGATGGAGTAGAGCATGGGAAGCTCATCAAGCATCTGGAGCGGGAAGAGCAAGGTGCCGTGGAAGGCGATGGAGCCGATGCCGACGACGACGATGGAGCCAAAGGTGAGGAGGAAGCGCTTCTCGAACTGGGCGTGGAGGTACATGCCCGCGAGGCCGACGAGGATCATGGAAAAGGAGGAGAGGGAGTTGAAGAACTCGGCGACATAATGGGAGTGGTCGTAGTTGTTTTCGCACCAGTCTATTTAGTAAGCCAGAGGAGTTGGAAAAAAAAAAAAAAAAAAAAAAAAAAGAGGGAGATCAGTAAGTCTGTGTAATTGGCCTTTGCGCTGATTTCCTATTTGGGTCTGAGCAATGGTCCTGCATGTGGAAATAACAATAGCCGAAATTGCATCGCGACTGGCCTTTTTTTTATGTGCGCAAGTGTAGGCTGATAAATGGAGGATAATATCTCTCCAGCACATGTACCATGCACCATTGACCTCGTCATGGCTGTCTCGCAGCCAAAGTGGCGGACCCCCAAGCTCTCATGACGATGTACTTATTCATCAAATGAAAAGAAACCCAAAAAAAGAAAGCGTGACCAATATATCCGAGTTTGGAGCGTTTAGTTGTAGTTCTTATTCCGCATGATAGCATTGTGCATGACGGCCCATTTGGAGAGCTTGATCCTCGGCGTCACTGCTCCTCCCTGAGTGCCTTGACCCTTGTCCAAATGGCAAAACCTGTGGACCCGTTCATTTTCTTTTGTTGCATGTGAGTGCATAGGGTTGAATTGGTTCATGCGTCAGGCGGAGACATGGGACGTCCTGTATTGTTGTTGTTGTGTGGTCATATCCACATGCGCTTTGTACTTGTTGTAGACTACTTGTCTGCTTTGTTGTTGCTTTGTGTTGGCGCTCTTGCTTCTGCTGCAGCTGTTGCCTCTGCGTGTCTGCGCAACTCTCATCCCGCAGTCCTTGTTAATTTGCGATCGTCTTTGTGGTCTTTTTCCGTTGCTCCATCCATGATCCATGCGATCCAAGAAGGAAAGAAAGAGATAGAGCAACATCGTTGTGCGTAGACAAATGCAATCGCCCCCTTTTCCATTGTGTGACTCTATCTCTCCTCACTCCCACTCCATTGTCTCTGTGATGTATGTCTGCTGTTTGTTGTGTTGTGTTGTTCGCAGTCAAGAGGGGCAAAAGGAGGCCCCTTATGCTGTCGAATCGCCCAAAACACAAAGAAAGCAGAGACACCAAAGAAGGAGGACAAAAACCCGAGATCGAGACGACGAGGCAAATGTCCACCCGACTCAAAAAATATTTTTTTTCCTGCGTGTGGTTCTTGTTGCATCTGTTTGTTTCGCATGGCACAAAAAAGAGCTTATCTGCTCTTTTTCTTTCGGTGGTGTGTTGAATGTGTGTTGGTTGGTGGAAGGAAAATAAAAACACCTTGATTCATGCTAACTGGGAAAAAGACAGAAAAAAAAAAGGCCATGGATGGGAGAACATTACCCACTAGAAAGGGGAGAAAAAAAAACAAAGGCAAAGAGGAAGAAAGCAAGTTAATACTCCTTGAAGGCAATGGTTTCACAAAGTCGATGGTGCACAGCAACATTCGGTAAACACTCAAAATAATTTGAACATAGTGCAAAAAACATACCTGCTGCGGTTGGATGGCCCCAGAATCCTGGCGATGAAGTGCTGAAGGTCATGTTGGCGTATTGTGTTGTGATCATATTAGCCTGACCGTGGTTGATGTATTATGCGTGTCTCCAAGTGAGGTCTAAACGAAAATGGCGAGTATTGAAAGGAGGATGATATGGATCTGGTAAGGTATGAAGGTGCAAAGATGGGACTTGGGAGTAAGAACTGAAGATGGAGGAGTGAGGATAGGCGTTATTAAAGTGAACGAGGGGGGACGTCAAGAATGGAGAAGTGGGGAGGTGGAGATGAAAAGAGTGGAGAAGTGGAGAAGTGGAGATGAAAAGAGTGAATTGTAGATACAGAAGAGTAAAAAAATGAAAGAAAGTGCGATGCGCTTAAGTAGCTCAGTGAAAAAAAAAAAAAAAAAGTCCAGCTCCCTGGCATAAGCCATGCCTCGAATCGAGACGTATGCAAGTCATTGTAGTCAGTTTCTTCTCCTTTTCCTTGTGCCTGTCAGCCATGGACGAATATACCTCTCCCAACATACCTCCTGACGTCCGTTTTGTATCATACATCCGTCATCATATATTGGATGATGTCGATGATGAAACGGAGGCCTGAGATCCAAAGATATCATGGGTCCATCGTATTTCCTGGCGCCTCTACCTGTTTGGTGGCGTTTTGGTCCAGAAAAAAATCGAGAACGTCACGTGGCCAATTTGTTGGCGAGAACAAAAAAAAAAGATGGCAACTTAGAGGTGCATCATCCATCGTTGCATTCGACATTCCTCACCTTTGGTTCCTCTCCTTTTGTGTAGTTCAGCATTCTCGGCAGCTCCAACACATTACCATCCTCCACTCCATTTCCATCCCTCTCCTCAACAGAAATAAGCATCTCCTATGGGGTCTGATCTAGATCGCCAGATCGACACCTTGCTGCAATGCAAAATTATCACGGAGGCTGAGGTCAAGGAACTGTGCTTGAAGGCCAGAGAGATTCTTGTCGAAGAGAGCAATGTCCAGCGCGTCGATGCACCTGTCACTGTACGTTTTTTTTCTTTTTCTTTGGGTTGCATCAGATGGGATGTAGACTGGTTTGTGTGGCCAACTGCATTCTCTTTGTAACGGCTGATCCTCGTCTCGCTACGCATGCGATGATTGATCGTGCTGATGACAAATATGGGCCTCTTTGCAAGATCTGACCTCTCTCTTCTCTTTCCAAAACCCTAACGTCATAGGTCTGTGGCGATATCCATGGACAGTTCTGGGACCTGAAGAAGCTTTTTGAAGTTGGTGGCGAGTGCCCAAAGACAAACTACTTGTTCATGGGTACGTTTTGGGTCTTATCCGTATCCCAAGAGGAGCCTTTATGACGACAAGCTCGTAGCGCTGACAACTCCTTTATTTACGATAGGCGACTTTGTGGACAGAGGACATCACAGTGTAGAGACCTTCTTGCTCCTGCTTGCTTTGAAGGTAAGACCGATGGCACCCTTTGACTATTTACGTTTGTAGACCAACTTGTTTTGACACTTTCTCGTTGACTCCTGTAGGTCAGATACCCAGACCGAATTACACTCATCCGAGGCAACCACGAGTCGCGACAGATCACCAAAGTATACGGATTCTACGACGAGTGCTTTCAAAAGTTTGGCTCGGCCAATGTCTGGAGATACTGCTGCGAGATCTTTGACTACCTGAGTCTCTCTGCCATCATTGACGACCGGATCTTTTGTGTCCACGGAGGACTCTCGCCATCGATAAACACTATTGACCAGGTGAGGAAAATACACGAAACGAAACACAACACATTGTTAAAAGTGCTTTGTTCTTTTCTTCTTTGGTTCATAGGCTATGATAACCAACCACGTTTGTAATATACTTTAGATTCGAACAATTGACAGAATGCAGGAGGTGCCTCACAATGGAGCCATGTGCGACTTGCTCTGGTCTGACCCGGATCCAGACTCATGTACAGGATGGGGATTGAGTCCTCGAGGCGCCGGGTTTCTCTTTGGTGAGACTGTTGCAAAGCCTGTAAGACTCGTGTGTTTTGAGATAAGATCAAATGGACCCGATATGATGTTTTCTTCTCTTTTGACTAACGACACGATTTTTTTTTTTTGTTAAAATAGTTCTTACACAACAACGGATTGGAGCTCATTGCGCGTGCACATCAACTGGTCATGGAGGGCTATAAGCTCATGTTTGACGATACTGTCGTGACCGTATGGTCCGCACCAAATTATTGCTACAGGTACCTTACTTTGCAGTTCACAGGATGCTCTTTGTGTATTTTGTCTTTGCCTATATATATATTTTTTTTTGCATCTTGATCGTCTAACCACACATTTTACGTGTTTGGTAAAATAGATGCGGTAATGTGGCGGCGATTCTCGAGATTGACGCGAATCTGGGCAAGAGTTACACGATCTTCCGGGACTCTGAACGTAACTCGATGGCTTCTCGGTCCACTCCACAGCGTGAAGGTCCACCAGACTACTTCCTCTAACCATTTCCCAGCAAAAAAACACACACACACACTCATTTAGTATCGCTTTCTCCCCTTTCACTTGTTTCGCATACCTCTACAGAAACTGTACACTATTTTCTTCAAGCAACACACACAAAACAACAGTATAAAAGAACACACAAAAAAAGCAAGCATGTCCCTAGTATTTAGAACAAACAACCATGCTTTTGAACGCGTTCAACGCGTATTGATGGCGAATGAGAAGATGACCCAGGGGTGATTCGATCAAAAAAAAAAAATCGGCTTGTGGGTATTTCTTCGATCGGATTTTTTTTATTCTCGACCAACCAAAGTGATGGACCCTTCTGCTTTGGTCGATTTGTCGGGTATGTCGGTTTCGTCGGACCAACAAGAAAACGGGTACAACCTTCTCGGAGATCAGCACGTTGCACAAGTTTGGAGAAGCAAGAAAGAAAACTTGTTCAACTCGGCAATGGATCTGCCGGCGAGTGGTGTCATAGGTCAGCAAAAGCATTTATCCAGGGTGTGTGATCCATGTCGGCTTGTCGTCATTGAGGAGCCTTTTTTTTTTCTTTTTTGTTGAGCATGGGGGTTGGAAGAGGGTGTGGGGAGTAGAGTCAAAAACGACGGGCGATGGATATCTCATCTTGTTTTTTTGTTTCTCTCTCCAGATGGGTGGCTTTCGGTCGATTGGGTCGCAACCAAGACAAAAACAAGAAAGAGAAAACGTGGGCTGGAGTGAGAGAAAGAGGACAAAGTCACGCAGAGAGTAGAGAGATGCACGCGTGTGATATGCCATGGGAACTCGGCTGGGTTCTCTCTGGGCCAATCGAGCCATTTTCATATGAAGACAAGGGATGGGAGGGAAAGAAAGGTCGATCCAGTTTACACTTCAAACAAACAGAGATACGTACTCTTTGAGAAGTGCAAATGCTTGCAAGTAAGCAGCAGCAGCAGCTTCGCACAACAAAAAAGTGGAGCACAGAGTGGGAGATGGGTGGAGAATGCAGAATGGAGGGAGAGCAACTTTAAGTGAGGATGCCGAGTGGATGAGAGCACTCAGAGATAACGAACGACCAACCATTCTGTCTGTCTGTCTTTCTTTACTGTGGAAATGGTTCGATTCGATCTCTCTCGAGAAGAGATTCTTTTTTTTTATCCGACAGTAACCCGACAGTCCAGGGACCGAAGGTTGAAGTGCCGGTGTCCACATGGCAGGTGTGCGTTTTATTACATCTACTCCAGATCAGATTCAAAAGACAGTATGCTGTGGGTGGCAAGGAGGCTGTTTAGCAAGTGTTTGCTAATATAACACTTGCTGGCTAGAAAGTAAGGGCCCGGCATGTTGGCAGGGTGAGCAGGCGAGCGTGCCAGCCGAAGAAGGAAAATGGTTGAGTAATGGGAACCATTCGTTCTGTCCTTGCCACACAACCCACACAACAGAAGGAAGAAAAAACTTCTTATCAGCTGGTGTGAAATGTGTTTTTGTTCTCAACAAGACATACTCTCTCACATATAAAAAGCGAACACGGCATCATTTTTCTCCTTTGTCCTTTGCCTTTCTCTTTCTTTTCTTTTCTTTTCTTTCTGTCTTTTGCACACTTCCCCTTGCTCTCTCTCTCTCCCACACACAAACACACACAAACGCCTTCTCCACCTTCCCATCTTCCTCTAAACACATCCATCCCTCCCCCTCACATCAACAAAAATGGTCAAAGGTAAACAAACTCAATGTCCGAATTATCTGGCTGCCTCCGCTTGCAGCAACCGCAGTGGCATGTGTCCACACACCATGCAAGTACTCACGCTTCCTTACTCCACCTCTCATCTCTCCTTCCTAGTCGTTGTTTGCGGTGCTGCTGGCGGTATCGGCCAACCCTTGTCGCTGTTGTTGAAGCAGTCGGATCTGATCACCCACCTGGCCCTGTACGATATCGTCAATGCCCCAGGCGTCGCTGCCGACCTCTCGCACATCAACACCCCTTCCAAAGTCACTGGACACGGCAAGGACTCGCTGGCCGAGGCTCTCAAGGACGCCCACACCGTCGTCATCCCCGCCGGTGTCCCACGTAAGCCTGGCATGACCCGAGATGATCTCTTTAAGGTAGAGTTTTTTTCTTTCTTCATTGGTTGTCAAACCAAGTTTGCATCTTTTCGAGTCGTCCATCACTTTTGCAAGTGAACAAATTACGGGAAAACAAAGCTCGGCGTGTTTTTTTTTTGTTGTTGTTGTGGGTCTGACTAAATACTTTCTCCATATCACACGTTTAGGTCAATGCCAGCATTGTTCGTGATCTTGCCGAAGGGTGTGCGCAGTACTGTCCCAAGGCCTTTATCCTCGTCATCTCCAACCCCGTCAACTCGACTGTCCCCATTGTCTGCGAAGTGCTCAAGAAGGCCAACGTCTTTGATCCAAGAAGGTATGAGCAAAAGAACCAGAAACCAACCTTGTGATCTTGTCCCTTTCGCATTAGTGTAAAGCCTCCTGTTATCTCTTCCTACTGGTTCTAAACGTCTTGCTTTACCTTTCAAACAGAGTGTTTGGTGTCACCACATTGGATGTCGTCCGCTCATCAACATTTGTCCATCAGATCAAGCCCGCCTTTGTGCCCCACGCCAACAGGATTACAGTCGTCGGCGGTCACAGTGGCGCCACCATTGTCCCTATCCTGTCGCACATTACCCAAAAGGGCGTATCATTGACTACCGAGGAGATCAAGACCCTGACACACCGGATCCAGTACGGTGGCGACGAGGTGGTCAAGGCCAAGGACGGCGCCGGCTCGGCCACACTGTCGATGGCGTACGCAGGTGCACGGTTCACAAATTCGTTGCTGGAGGCCTCTGTGCGCGGTCGCAAGGGACTCGTCGAGTCGACCTACGTGCACCTGGGCGGCAACCCTGGCGCAGAGGCCAACATTGCGGCCACAGGGTTGGCGTACTTTGCTCAGGATGTGGAGCTGGGCCCTGAGGGTGTGGCCAAGGTGCTGGCGCTGCCCAAGCTGTCCGCTGAGGAGGATGCGCTGGTCAAGATTGCTCTTGGGGAGCTGAAGGGAAACATTGCCAAAGGCGTCAGTTTTATCGTTGACATCCCTGCCAAGCTGTAAGCTTATTATTTTCCCTTGCAAACGCGATGGATGACCATTCCACATACCCATGCCACCCTTTCTCAAGACAATGGCTACGATCCGAGTTTCCTTCTCTTTCTCTTTCTCTCTCTCTCTCTTTCTCACGCTCTTTCTCTCTCTCTTGTACAATAAAAAACAAAGAACGACTTGACAACGCGAAGCAGCGATCGATGTAGACATGTTTCGTTGCTTATGGTTCATGAAGACACAAAGAAGGGGAAAAAAAAGCTTGTGCTCTGAGACTAGCTTCAAGAGCGGCTCCAACCAATATTCGCCCAAATTGGCATGGATCGCGTGCAGGGATAAATTTCTGCGCTGTCGACTTCTGTTTCTCGTCAATGTGTGCTGTCATTCCCATTCTCACTTCCCTTCCTTCTCTTTTGTTCATTACATTATTCATTCTTCATTTCATTGTGTCTCGCTTCTCGCTTTTTGTGTCCGCACCTTTCTCTCTCTCTCTCTCTCTGGTCTGCATTACTCTGTGGCCATACACACATCCTCTCTTGTCTTGCTTTGCGCTTGTGCCATTGATGCCACCCACCCATGCACCCTGCTTGAGTCTCCACTTGGAGTGAAATACACAAAGAAACAACCCACGACTTTGCATACCTCTCTATCTTTCTCCTTCTCTCTCTCCTATATCCTGCCCAAAGTTCCTTTTCACGAACAAAAGGCGAGGCTGGTGCGTACACCAAAAAGAACCAAAGGAAAGAAAGAAAAAGCAAACATACCTTGTGAAAACCCCAAGGAATCACACACCCTTGTATCTCTTCTTCTTCTTCTCTATCCTTCACCCACCACTGCTCCCTCCCCACTCTATCCTTCCATCCACCTGCACTTGGTCCATCCTCCTCGTTTCACACACTCGCTATCCAATGCTAAAGGCACAGATCCTTCCCATCATCTCCACCGTCAACGATTCCAACAACAAGTCGGAGGTCTATCGGCCTGAAGGTACGACTCGATCCAGGACAAATAGCGACCATAGCGATACCAGCGACAACAGTAACAGCAGCGACAATAGCAGCAACACCAACAGCAACACCAACAGTGACTACGACAGCAATAGTAGTATCAATACAAGCACGAGTACAAGCAACAGGGGGGAGAGCAAGAGAGACATCATCGGCACAGCTCGTCATCGACTATCTATGCAACCGCAGCCCCTGGGTCACTTGTCAGTAACTGGGCATGACCATGGTCACGACCAAGCTAACGATCCACTGACCAACAGTGGCCACCCCCAAAACGATCCACCTTTAAATACCAAAGGCTCAGTCGGAGTAGGTGAAGGGGATCCCCCCACAGGCAACGAGTTTGTCGATCAGGCACTATTGGGCAAGAGCAACCATCAACAGAATGATCGCTCTCACCTAATATCCTCCCCTCACCCAAGGCAACTCCATCGCCACAACACGGCACCTTCTGCGACCCTTTCAAGTTCACGACAGACGATCCAACACCTCACCGATATGGGGCCACTCGAGATTGAGCGTGAGATCGATTCCGGAGTACACTTGAACCATGACATCCTTTACCACCACCACCACCACCAACAACAACAACATCATCAAAGGCCCCCAAACCGGCTCAATAACGTCGACGAGGCGACCTCTTTGTCGGATCAGAACCACCCTTCGTCGTTCACACTGGTATCCAACCATGGATCATCACACTCCGAGACAGCTTTGGGCAATGGAGCGATCGACCCTCGAGATCAAAGCGAGGACCAGACGACGTCTTCGTCTTCCAGAACCACTTGGAGTGGAGGCCATCCACTACTGACAGACTTCACGACAGAGCCGAATACTTTCCTTGATCCAGATACGACGCCATCAAGTGGATCGAAGAGAGAGTTGGCCCGTCAGCATCCGGGCCTGCGACACAAGGGTCACAGCATGAGCGTGGACCAGCCGGGGGGAGGCCATGGGGATATTTCGTTCTTTGCCCCTGGATCAACAGCGCGCCGGAGGAGACAGCGAGGAAACGACATTGATAGGTCCTTGGAGGCGAGCGCCACGAGCACCAGCACAAGTATTAGTTTTGGAGTGTCGAGGGACGATCATGATAGGGGTAGTGAGGCGATTGGCAAGAGAGTCATTATCCACCAAGTGGCCATCACGGATACCCTTGCAGGCATTGCACTCTACTACGGGATCCAGGTACGTCACTAGTCTAGGAAAGAACCATGCCTTAACTAGCGGGATATTGACTCCAGGCACACTTTTTTTTTGGTTGTTGGAATGTTTTTAATAGGTCCCAATATTGAAGAAATCTAACAAGCTCTGGACAAACGACTCGATCCACACCCGCAAATACCTCTACATCCCTGTCGACGAGTGCTCAGTGGTGAAACAAGCAGGCATGACGATCGACGAAGGCAGCAACACTGTGATCCTGCCCCAGCGAGCAGGAACAGGCCTAAGCACTTCGTCGGAACACAGTCGAGCGGGATCGACCGAGAACTACGGATCGTCATCTTTGCCAGGTTCGCGCAGGTCAACGTTTTTGTCTGAGAACGAGACACATTTCCCAGGGTCTCTACCACCTCCACCTGGAGGATTCTCCGGTATGGCTCCCTTGGCGAGCTCGCCACGGTTGGGCGTCTGGGCCTCTAAATCGGTGATTGCTCCACCGGTCCCCTCGCCCACCATCACCACTACGACGCTGTCAGCAGAAAGCCAAGGGTCGACGCCGCTTTCATCACGAAACAAAGTGTCAACATCCAAACAACAACAGCAACAACAACAACCTTCGTCGTTCGCGAGTATCGGAGCCACAGGAACCACCCGAACCATCCGTCGTCGATCAAGTGTAGGGGTACCTTTTTCGGAACACCTCCCCAACACAGTCGTGGTGAGCCCGACAATGACGCACGAGGCACTGGCGGCGCGGTTCAAGGAGATGGACCTGATTTCGCTCGAGCGCAAGATGTCGCTGGGCCAGGAACAGGAGCTGCGGACGAACCCGATCCACCACCGGCATCGGACGACGGACCTGAGGCAGCAGGCACAACGGAGTCACTCTGCGTCGTCGTCGAACGCTGGATCAAGGCGTGCGTCGGTGGATGTGGAGCCTGTGGACTCGGGAGGTGTTGGTGTTGGGGGGAGGTTGAGCAAACGGACGACGATCTTGTCCATGATTGGAGACGAGGATGGACTTGGGATGGAGGGTATTGAGGAGCAAGGGTCGCGCCATTACGAGGAGCCAGAGGAGGACGAAGATGCATTTATCGTGTATGGCCGACACCAGCATATGTACTTGGGCGACGACGATGCCACGGACGTGACCACAACGGATCCTTATCAACGGGGCTCGGAAGTTCAACCTCCAGAGCCAATTCTTCGGCGCCAGGAGCTGATCACTGTCCCGGCCGGGGTGCTGTCCTTCTTCCCGTCGCCGCAGCACTCCAAGAGGCTGGAAACGCCGCAGTCGATCTCGAGGCTCCAGAACCGCACGGATAGTTACCGGTACGAGTCGTCGACTCACTCGTCGTCGTCGTCGTCGTTGTCGGGGGGACGAAGCTCGAAGAGGCGAGATGGGGAGCGGGAAGATAGGCGACCCAGCAAGGGCAGGAAGCCGATTGATGAGCAAACGTTCCAGGCACCTGTAGCCTCTTCCTCCTCAAGGGCCTATACCGCCAACACGAGCACGAGCAACAGCAACACCACGGCCGTACGCGTCAACTCTGTGGCTGGACCTAAATGGTCCCTGGTGAGCGACTCGATCGTGGAGGACATCCTGGGTGCGGTGCGGGGACCACTCGAGATTGCGAGGCGCTTGTACGTCTCGGGATTCAGCTTTGGGACAGAGAAGAAGGGGTCGTCGTCCTCTTCTTCACATTCCAAGGGGTATAGCCAGAGCAGCGCGAGCGGGCTGGGTCGCCGAAGGAGCGATGGGCGATCGTCTGGCAGCCAGAGACGGCGGGTGTCGTCCTCTGGTGGAGGACGCAGATCAGGACACGGGGCGAGGTCAGGATCGACGGGATCGGGGTCTGCGATCGAGCTGGATACGAGCATTGGTCGCTCCTCGCAGCCGAAATCAGGGTCGGTGGCGCGGCGGATGCCGTCTTCTTCGTCTTATGGGCTTGGCGAGGTTGTTGAGGGTTTGTCAGTAGAGCGACGCAAGAGCTCTTCGTCCTCGGGTGGGGGGCCCTTCGTGGCTACCACGCCCGCCACATCTTTGTCAACAACAGCAACAACAACGACAACAACGGGCTCTTTGGGCAGTGTCCGTAAACGCTCGCTGCGATCGTCGAAACCAGTGAATCACGCTGCGCTCAAGGCGCTGGTGAACGAGCTGGATCGGGACAAGAAGAAGGAGGAGGCAGAAAGGGACAAGGGTGGTAAGGAAACGGCGGTTCCTCCTTTGTCGTCTATGGATCCGTTGGGTAGCGGATCGTCTGCCCCTACGATTCGCTTTGTAGAGTAGTCAAAAATCACCATTCTCACTCCTTTTACTCCCACCATCGCTTCTTCTTGATACGTTCATTTCGTAATATACCCACTTGGAACAAAAAAAAAAAAAAAAAGCGAAATACACAGCTTCATGATCCACATATATTTTGAAAGAGGATTAGAATGCCAGGTTGAATCTTTATTTGTCTTGGCTTTGGGGAACAAACATGTTTCTGTAATAAAAGTGGACGTGGTGGGGGAGGAAAGGGGAAAGGGTGTTGATGAACAAAAAAGCAAATCGCCTAAACTAAGAAAAAAAAAGGTACCGAAAAGAAAATGTTGCGTATTTTTTTTCTCTGCTTTACAGATCATCATCCTCCTCGGGAAGAGGAACAGTGACGGCGCTGTTCAACTCGTGGGCGTACTCGGCCATGAGAGCGGGGTCGACGGTAACCTCTGGGGGAGCAAGAGCAGGGGAGGCAACAAACTCGAGGGAGGGGTTACCGACCAACTTGCGGGCGAGCCAGAGGAAGGGCTTCTCGAAGTTGTAGTTGGACTTGGCAGAGATATCGTAGTACTGGAGAGACTTCTTGCGGTGGAAGTCAATGTTCTTGGGCTTGACCTTGCGCTCCTTGATATCGACCTTGTTACCGCAGAGAACAATGGGGATGTTCTCGCAGACACGGACGAGATCACGGTGCCAGTTGGGAACGTTCTTGTAGGTGATGCGGGAGGTCAAATCGAACATGATGATACCGCACTGTCCGTTGATGCTATAAGGATAGGGAAGGAGCAAGGGTTAACATTGGTTCCTTGCAAGACTTGCACACTTGCTCGTCCTCGCTTGGTTTTTTTCTCCTGTGAGAGATCGATCGCCCATAATTGCTTGCGAGCAGGACCCAGGTGTTCTTGGACATGATACGTACTAGTAACCATCACGGAGACCACCGAACTTCTCCTGACCAGCAGTGTCCCAGGTGTTGAAGCAAATGGCACCAAAGTTGGTGTGGAAACCCAAGGGGTGAACCTCGACACCCAAAGTGGCTATTAGACAAGAGAGATAGAAGCAAGAAAAGGCAAACATCGAGAAGGTTCGTTAGAATTCTGTTTGATGGCTCTCATTTTTGCTGTTTTCCTTTTTGTGGGCAGTGGAAAATGCGAGCTCGTTGCGTTGGGGGATGGACACGAAAATAGAAACAATAGACCCTGCTTTGCTTCCAAAGGATGTACGTGGTGTTGCTCAATTCTTCGTTCAGCCTTGCTTCCATGGATAGGCGCCAATGTGTGTTGAGGAGGCACAGTATTCCAGATGTCGTTTCTTTGGATAAGCCGACTGCAGACAAAAAGTAAGCTCAAATTGGAAAGCATTCGAAAATGGCGCGGTGGATAAAAAAGAGGCAAATAAAAAAATAAACACGGAAAAACGGCAGCGCCATCACTGAACAAAAAAAGCGATGTGCTGACCAAGAGCTGTGCCATCTGTGCATCAGTGGTTAGGGCGAGGGGCGCTGCACAAAAGAGGTCATGGTCATCCAGTTCCTGAACACAGGAGATCCAAAGAAAAAAGAAGTGACCTTGTGCTGCGCGTCACTGATTGTCCAAACAAAGAGGCTCGCTTATTTTGATTTTTAACTTTTTTTACGAATCTGAACAAAGGCAAGGAGAGATTGACAACCAAAAAAAAGGGAGGCAACAACGAGATGGTGGCAAGTGATGGAAGCGAGAGGGAGAGAGAGCGACAGAGAAGAAAGAGTTAATTACCGATGTACTTCTTCTCGAATTCACCAGTCAAATGGCGCTTGACGAAGGTGGTCTTTCCGGTACCACCGTCACCGACTATGAAAGGAGGCAAGGAAGTGGAATAAGGTAGAGGTTATGTTAGTGCTTCTGTTGACGCGAATCCAGTTTGGGTAGCATTGGTTGGGCGACGGTGGTGTGTGATCCACAGTCCATGGCCTCCATTAGTCCAATGCTGCAAGTGTGGTGTGCATGTTGCGTCATTGTCCTGCGCTTTGGAACACAAGAAAACCACCATAGTCATGCAACGCAAAAATAGTTCCTTATTGTTCCATGCAACGATTCGTCTCTTTCTGCATCGTTTTCGCGGCTTCTTTTCTTTCTGTGCCGTTTGTCTGGTCCTTACCGAGAACGAGCTTAAAGGTAGGGGTTTCTTGGGCCATTGTTGATTTCGATGGGATTTTTTGGGATGAAGAAAAAAAAGCAAAGAATGGTGAAATCGCTCTCATTTTCAACCAAATGGACTTGACAGAAAACACAAACAAGCCTCCAAAGTCCTAAAGTCACGTGAATTGCTGAGCGTGCACTACGACTAAGTTCGGTGATGTGAATTAATGTGGCTTGGGTTTATTTTGTTGTGTAATAATTGCTACAGGTGTAGGAAATAACGAACCCATTTTTTTTTTTTTTTTTTTGCCACCATTCCATTGGACAAGCATCGATCAAAAAAAAATCCTGCTCTCCACAGCCAAACGCATTGGATTATGCATCCGGCCTTTTTGCATCTCAGGTGAGCTCTCTTTTCTTTTTGCATTTTTATGCTTCATGCACTTCAAGGATACTTGGCGATGGGGAAGACGGTTGAATACAAAGCAATCGATACCTCATGCATTGACAACGACCTCGGGGAAGTTGCTCAAAGGATTGCGTTTAACCTCAATTGATAGACATTGCCGACACGAAGAAAAAAAAAAAAAAAAAAAAAAGCCAAACTCCACTTGTCTCTACGCCGTTGCTCTCGAAACTCTTTGGTGTGCCATTTGGATGCCTCGGGCCAAAATTCCAACACATGCAAGGAGACAGGGATGCATTTTGTTCTTCTGCTTATTTGTTCCAGCGGACTTTTTCCGCCCAAGGTTTCTCGGGGGAAGACATGGGAAGGTTTTTATTTTGAGTGTGCGTGTGTTTTTTTTTGGGCGGGTCATGTTTAGCAAAGAGTAGGCTGGGTAGGTGCTTACCATGACATCATTCCACGTCCGCAACACGCGGGAGAAGGAAGAAAGGGGAATTTCTTTGTGTCGATCTTTTTTTTGGTTTTCACTTGTGGTCGTGGTCATACGTGAAGAAATGGCACATGAAGCATGGAAAAAGATATGGAATGGAAAGAAGAGTCAAGATGGCATTGGTGATAGCAATGGGATTGGATCGCTAGGGAAGATACGAACCATTCATTTTTCAACACATCGCAGACAAATCTCCACCCTGGCACATGAGTGAGCGCACCAAAAGAGAGGAGAAGCTGCAGCCACACGTTTAAGGACGTGAACACAAAGAAATGATGGTACATAGCCCGTACATATGAGGGATTTATTTTTCCATGGAAGCCATCCGCGTTCGTGGGATGCTCTCTCCTTTTTTTTGCTTTCTCTTTGTTCTTTCTTTCTGCCCAAACTCCAAATGCTCCTTGGACCAAGAAAGAAAAAGAAAAAAACATGGGTACACAACAACAATGTCGCTACTTTCTGATTTGACAGCGCTCTTTTTTTTTTTTTTCTGTCATTTACTCGGAGCTTGAGAAGACAGCAAACGCGCGATTTATTTTTCATACGCCAGTTTTTTTTATTAGTTTTGCTAGACTGGACAAATGCGCGCTGTCGGCAGCGATGAGGGATATTTGGCGGTGGGTTTTGGTATAAATCCAGCAAAGGCAAGCGAGGCGAGGTGATACTTTTCTCTTCTGTTGCTCACCCTTTTTTCCCTTTTCTTTATTTTATATCTGGATGTAAACGGTCCCTGAAGGATGCAGCATTGGAAACACACATCACCACCACACACGCACACACGCACACACACACTTTTATAGATACGCACAGAGATAACTCAGGGCGCAACTTTGCTTCGGAATTCGCAAATCCTTTTCTGTGCACTTGGACACGGCTCTGGCTCTGGCTTTGGCTTTGGCTTTGGCTTTGGCTCTGGCTCTGGCTCTGGTTTGTATTATCAAACGCCTCTCTCAAAAAGCGCCACTGACTGCTTCCCTCCTAGTCCGATATGAAAGTGGAACTGGCCGTAGGAGCCTGAACTTGCAAGTCGTCGCTGTTGCAAAAATACACAAACAATCGATCAACGTTCGTTGGTCCCTGTTCGTTTTTGTGTTTGTTCGGTGTTTTTTTTTTTTTACTTTTACTTCTTATTTTGTCCAGCTTCGGTTGGTCCCACCCTAGATCAAGCCTTGATAAAGGCCGACGGGGGTCAATTGAGGATTTTCTTGCGTTTCTTTCATGCCATCTACGAGTACGGCATGTCCAATAAAATCTCTTTGCGCCCTAACTTGAGACTATGAAAATGCGCCTGATGTGTGTGTGAATGTCTGTTGTGTGGCGGCGTGTGTGTGTAACGAAATGACGAACGAGAGAAAAAAAAAAAAAAAAAAAAAAAGAGAGATGGCTCGGAAACAATCTCCAGTCAAAATATTTTGCCCATGTCAAACAGCTTCTCACCGTTCAGGCATGTACTTCTCTCTCCCATGTTCAAGATGGAGGGTTGAGCTCCATCAAACATGACAAAGTGATAAATGCTAAATGCTAAATGCACTTGGGGACTGACTGGGAACATGTCTCTAGATGTTTGTGTTGTGATATTTCCCTGAGCTGTCGACCATGATATGGCAAGGGTTTTTGTATTTGTTTATGCTGTTGTGTTCTCGCTATCCTTGTGCAACCAACGGCATAGACAAAGGACGATTAAAAAAAAAAAAAAAAAAAAAAAGAAGGGCGAGATCACCTCCCCACGAGAATGCAAGAAAGAGCCAAGCAACAAAACAACAAAACAACAAAAACGAATAAGCAAGCAGAAAA
Source organism: Podila verticillata NRRL 6337 (assembly GCA_000739165.1). NCBI lineage: Eukaryota > Fungi > Mortierellomycota > Mortierellomycetes > Mortierellales > Mortierellaceae > Podila > Podila verticillata. The sequence continues at coordinate 677,349 of KN042431.1, read as the reverse complement.
AGGACAACAAAAACGAAAATAATGCTGCTTTGCATATCTACCTAGTTTGGTTGGTTGGTTGGTACACACTTGAGCAAAGCAAAGCCATGGAGACAAGGGCAGATGTAGGACATAAACCATGAACCATAGACATATGCACACCCGTTCGTGAGATAGTACGAGAGATACATGATCACTTGTCACTGAGTACTCTCAATTTACAAAATACGCCGACATCTGGTTTGACGAAAAAAGATAAATTTTCGAACGATGAGAAAAATGGTTCGTTGGTTGTTCCTGAATGCGTGCGTGCAAACGCAAAGTAGGGAGACAGGCCGAACAGAGCAGACAGGCCGAGGAGTTGTGTGAGTGGTGGGGATGGGAGACAAGTGTCATTCCACCACCACCACCACACTGCCTCCCTCTCCATCACACCACACATCCACACACGCCAAGTACAACCAACGCTACGTTTTATGAGACTAGTGGTAAAGTGGAGTAATGTATGTCCAAAACGAGATTGATGTAATAATAAAACGCATTGTGATCGCCTCGACACTTCACTCGCCTTGCACCCACCCCTCTTCGTTCCGCCCCTCTTTTCACCCTCTCATTGCTCCCCTGCCCAATGTGTCTATTTGGATTTGGTGAGAGTGTGTTCTTTGACGCAGTTTGACAAAAATGGAGGGTGCTGAATATCAAAGTATTATATCAAACAAAGTGTACTCCAGTTAGCAGCATTTCCTTCTTTTTCTGATTAAAGTGTGAGAGAGAGAGAGAGAGAAGGAAAGCCAGAAAAATAACGTGTGGATATTGGGAGTACAAGTGAGAAAAAGAGAGTGAGAGAGCAGAGGCAGAGCCACACCACACTAGTCGACACAGGCTTGCAAGCCAAGTGAAGCAAGTGGGAGGGTACTCAAACAGGCACGCACTCAATATCAGGCAATTGAGTTGCACTCTGTGATATCATCTTGGGTCCGCACTCCCTCCGTCTCGCTGCTCTGTAGTTTAGGCCAGCGGGTGAGAAGGAAGCAAGCCAGTCAACAGCCTCTCACTCGCTCTCTCTTTCGGTCTCGCTCGCTCGCTCTCCCACTCGCCAATCTCTTATTCACTTCCAGCCTGCCGTCCTGTCCTGTCCTGTCCTGTCTCCTCTCCAGCTTTTAAGGACAAAGAATTTTTTCTCTCCTCTCTTCTTCTTCCTCCCACTCTCTCTTCTCACCTTCTCAACTCTGCTATTCCCACCTCGACACCTCTTTCGGCCTCCTCCTCAGACCAAAAGAACCCATCCTCGCTCTATACTCGCCTAGATAGAGAACAACTAAACACTCGTCCCCCACCTCTTCTTTTTTTTGTTGGTGCCTGTCCAAGGGCCAACCCCCCGTTGCTGCTACTCTCTTGTCATCTCGGGTTTTCTTCTATTCTGCACACTTACAATTACACTCATTTCAAGCATTGACTGATCATTAGGCCTCAGCAGTCTTTTTATTTTTCTTCTGTCCACACACAAACCCACCTTTCTTCTTCACTTCATCCCAAAGCATCATTATTTTTCCTATGCTTTGCTCTACTCTATAGCCCTTTGCCCCCCAAAAACGCCTTCCCAGTTGACCTTGACTGAAATCTCACCATCCCAAGCCCATTCCCACTCCCACCTTCCCACGTTTCCCCTTTGATCTCTGCTCCCAATTGATTGCCTCTTCTTTTTTTACCACCTTCTTGAATTCTGCTTACATGTCCTTGAATCAGGTTCACTAAGACAGGAAGACAATTTGTATTCCAGATCAAAAAAAAAAACAAAAAAAACCTCACCCCAGCTCCAACAACATCCAGAAGAGAAAGAGAAAGAGAACCAACAACCATCCAACCAACCAACAACAGCAAACAGAGAAAGCATCACATATCCCATCCAACCAAACAGCCAAACAGTTTCCCGATACTCGTTCAAACAACAAAAAAGGCAGACCTTAGTTATCAGTGTTTTGTGATTTACCCTAATCTCGACCTATCCTCCCCGAACCAAACACACACACCAGCACTCACACGCACACTCACACTCACACACACACCCGATATCAACCCTGCTTCCTATTAATCAGAATGGTTTTCGTCAACGGACAAAAGTTTGCATGGTAAGTATTGAATCAGCTTTGGAATTGGAAACGAGACTTGATCCCTCTCTGCAAATTGAAATAAACGTCAATTTTCACAAGCACAAAACACGCAGACAGACACACGACGATGCTTGGCTTGGAACATGAGCGATACTCGAAGCGAAAGCATATAAGCAAATAAGCAAAATAATAACCACCTCTCTTTCTTTCCTTCTTTTCTTCTTTCCTGTGTGTTTCCATCCTTTGGGTTTCCTCGTCTTCTGTGGTGTTGTATTACAATCAATTCTAGTGCCACCTGTATTAAAGGACACCGTTCAACCACCTGTAACCATGGGTAAGCATACGCACACACAGCAAAAATACAACAACAGCCAGCGCACAGCCCGTCCTATCCAATGTACTTTTCGCTATGATTGAATTATGTGTTCTAATTACTCCGCATCATCGTTGGTCCACACCATATCCCCATCATAGTGAACGTCCTCTCCACGAGATCAAAAAGAAGGGCCGCCCTTCGATCCAGTGCGCCCACTGCAAAGAGTTGCGCAAGGCCAAGCATGTCACCGCCCGATGCATCTGTGGCAAAGACGAAGGTACCGTAGAACCAAATGTGGTGTAAATGAGGCGAGGTGACTCGTCTTGACTCTCCTCCCATTTGTTACCTGTGGGCCTTTGAAACTGGAAATGGATGTGGAACTGACCCAATTGTCTTTTTGCCTCGTCCTCCTCCTCTTCTCTTGGTCTTTTGGTCTCCTGGTCACCGACTTTTTCACCGCCTCATCTCGTTGTCATGTCGCTGTCTTCTCGTTCGTCGGCTGGCGGATTATCTTTGTGGTGTCTCATGCGTCTCTTGACCCCTGACGAAACCCTTCCCTCCGATGCCCAACTCAACAGGCGCCGCAGCAGTCGCCAACGGCCTCAAGCGTGCAAAGTCTCTCAGCCACGATGGCCGCATTTCCGTGCCCCAAGCTCTCGGCGGCGAGGAGCTCCTGCGATCCGTCTCCCAGTGCCAGAGTCCCGTTGAGGGGTCGCACACCTCCTCGCCCACTGGAGGTAGAACATGCCTTTCTTTTTTTCATCTTTTTCTCTCCATCTGCGAGAGAAAAAGTGTTGAGCTGAAAGAACTGTTTTTTTTGCTGTTTGTTGACACCAAATGATAACACCTTGTACACCACTTCAACGGAAGATATGGGGAACAATAGGACCACTTTTGTTCTCTTTTCGACCTTTGGGGTGTGTGTGCATTTGCTCCGTCGATCAGTAACTCAACCCTGGTTCCTTTCTCTTTTCTTTTTTCGTTCTCCAGGTATGGCGTGCGCTTGCATTGACAGTGCCAACTGCACTTGCGCCAGCGATGCGTCCTTCCGAGCATACCAACAGAGCCACCAACAGAGCCATCAACGCAGTGCCGCTTCGCTTGATCTGGGCAAGGGTCTTCCCGTCTTTTCCCGCGATTCGTCCTCGCCGTTGCCCTTTGCGCCTCATGTCCAAGGAGGCCACGTCCAGAGCCCTGATGGTCACCTCGTCAACAAGGCCTCGCTTGGACACAACGGCATCTCTGCATTGTTTGCTCAGACCATGTCACCTGGAAGCTCTGGCTGTGACCACTCGCCCTCGTCTTCGATGGGCATGCAGCCCCACCTCTGCTTTGACTATACCAGCTCCTCAGATTACGACAGCGATCATTACCCTACCTCGTCTTACTCGTACTTTCCCGACACTCTGGCCAGCTACCCTGTCAGCAATGCTTCGGATGACATGGAGGACATGGATGTGTTCAATGTCTCAGAGTCAAAAAAGATCATGGAGGATTTCATAGGCTCTTCGAGCATGAACGGCCTCGATTCTCCTGGTAACGATATGCAGATGCTCTACTCTGCTTTGTCTGGATTTTCGGCCAACTCGCCCGCTCCTTCGATGACTCCCCCTCTGCCCTCGTTCTCGTCCGGCCCCATCTCGAACGGATCTGTTTCTTCTGGCTTGGTTGACCAGCCCAGCTCCTCCTCGTCCTCGACCAAGAAAGGTTGCTGTGGCTCTGGCAAAAAGCCCCGCGAAATTGCACCTTCCCCTGCTCCCTCGGTCCAGTCAATCCCCTCGCGCCCCCCTTCTGCAGGCAGAAGTGAAACCAGTTCACCCATGGGCGTCGTTGGGTGCGGTTGTGCCATCTCGGCCAGCATGTGCTGTTGTGGTGAACGTTGCGCCTGCCCCGGTTGTCTCGCCTACCCCAACAACAGTTTGCTCAACAGGGATATGGTTCTTTCGGGCTCGCAAACCCAGGCTCAGGCTCAGGCTCAAGCTCAAGCTCAGGCTCAGGTTCAGGCTCAGGCTCAGGCTCAGGCTCAGGCACAAGCCCAAGCCCAAGCCCAAGCCCAAGCTCAAGCCCAAGCCCAAGCTCAAGCTCAAGCCCAAGCTCAAGCCCAGGCGACCGAAAAGTCCAACATGGCTCTTATGCGTGATTTGGGCTTGTTGAATAACTCTAGCGATGGCAACGGAAACGCTGCACTGAACCTCACGGATGCTCTGAACCTGATTGCCGCCCAGAATGCTCGAAACGGCGTCGTGGGTCAGGACTTTTCTGGACTGGGTGCTCTGAACAGTATGGAGTTGGCCAAGATGCAGCATCCTACGCTCCTTGGCGACGACGGTGTGTTGATCTGCGGCTGCGGTTGCCGTCGCCCTACGGTGGATTGTACCGAGTGCTTCCGGGATATGTGTCAGTTTGTTGGCGAGTCTCAGGCCAAAATGCTCAAGGACGATCTCGACTACGGCTCTGGAGTTGGTGGAGGTGGTATGGACCTGAACATGCCCATGTCGATGAACATGAGCCTGGCCATGAACATGAACATGGATATGGGCCTTGCCAGCTCCTTTGGCCAGCCTCAGACCATGAGTCTTTTGATGCAGCGATCTGGATCCGGAACGGACACGATCATGTCTGGCGAGCAACAGATGCTCCAGATGCAGCAGACCGACCAAGGGTTTCTGATCAAGCAGCAGCAGCAGTTGGCTCAGCAGATGGAGGCACGACTGTCGCTGAGAAGACAGTTCCGAGAGACGATGGACGAGGACCAGCGTATCCAACTGGAGCTGATGGAGAAGGAGCAGATGCAGATTCAGCAGCTGCAACAACAGTCCGGCCTCAATCCCCTCCAGCTGGATTTTCTGGACGATCAGGATTGGAGCTTCGTGGACGAGATTAGGAACGAAGGTGGCGATCTCCCCATGCAGGCTGCCGAGCGATCATGACCCTTGGGGTCAACCACATGAAACACACTCACATGCTTTGACAGCATAGCAACACTTCCCTAGCGTAGCACGATTCTTTTTCTTTCATTTTCTTTACTAATACTTACATTCGTCTTCCTTCATCCGACATACATTCACAACCCCCCAACCTCCCCTCATTTTTCTCAGTGTACATTACAAAATGCGGTTCTTTTCCTTGCCCTCGTTTTCCTTCTTCCACAACAGCGCCTTCCCCTCTCTAAAGCATATTCCTTGCCCACCCACTCCCATATAGCACCGCCAAGTCTCGAAATAAAAACGCGGCAACACTCCACTCTTATTACATATTATTGTTTATTGCAATACTCGAATAACTCAATGAACAAAAGGTCAGGTGGACAATATTTACCCTTTTTGTTTGTTTTCGTCCGAGCCAAACAGTCCCTTGCCAATTGCGGAGGAAATACCCTAGACAGAAGACATTGCGTGAAACAAAAAAAAAAAGTCACTATACAACATCGTTTGTGGGCACTGGATGTTTTTCACTTCACCAACATGCACTCGAATGGTTTTTTTGTTCCAAGGAGAAGAACCACTCGATGCAAACATGCACATGGGTCGGACACCATTGCAAAACGAATAAAATAAAAGAAAAAGACACGGAAAGCCAGAGACCTCCTTGTTACTGCATCTTCTTTGCCCTGAATATTTCTTATTACTGATGCTGCTTAGCGACAAAAGTACATCAGACATGCCATGTCGGCAATCACCTCCTAAAAAGCCACTTTCGAGGACCCAACAACCCTTTCTGTACAAATTGCCAAAAGGAACAGTGGGTTGTATCCAGCTTAGGAGACGATCGGGATTAGGCAAATCAGGGATGGAGACCTGAGAAAGAGAGAGAGAGAGAGGGAGAGAGAGAGGAGAGAGAGATGTTGCCATGTTCAAGTCTTGCTTTGCTCTATTCTCTCTCTCTCTCTCTCTCTCTCTCTCTTTCTTTATCTTCTTTCTTCACATATCTTCCAAAATTTGCCACAACCATGTGTAAAAAGACTCTACGGTCCCTGCGAGCGGTTTCAACGTGTCTTGCACCATCCACCCTCCTCCTCCTCCTCCTCATTCCTTCATTAATCATTACAGATGCCGCACCACTCACCTTGTCCATCCTTCGCTCACAAACAAGCGGCGTGCACGTCCTGCGACACAACGACCTCACGGCGGAGGCTGCCACCCACCCAACGTCAGTGCTGTACCTCTCGACTCCGCGGAATTTCGTTGAAGCGACTGTCGCATGCCTTGAGCTCAAAGAAGGTTAGCTGTCAAGCAACTTTTTTTTTTTTAATGCTTATTTTTTTTGCCCATCAATTGAAAGATGCTTAAACCGACGACAAAACACGTTTGCTTATTATTTTTCCCAATGTGATCTAGATCTGGCAATTGAAGAGTCTGCGTCCCTGAAAGACATTCTTGTCGGTACAGAAACCTTTAATCACCAAGGAACCTCTTTTGATCAAGTCTGGATTGGCAACGGTAATATAGCGTTGACCCTAAAAAAAAAAAAAAAAGAAAGAAAAGAAAAAGAAGGGACTCCCATAAAACATAGAAAGCTCCTAAATTCATGATCACACTTTATTTGTGCCTTTCCCACAAACAGGCTGCCAGACGTATAACCTCCGTACCCACACCATCGGCCGCACACACTGCCAAACCAAACTCCCTGCCGTCTGCACCAACAAGACCCCAGCACCGATCCAAGTGATAGGCGCCAAGGCCTTTGGCACCGTGATCGGCACCCGCGACAGCAACTCATTCCGCTTCCTAGGCCTCCCCTACGCCCAGCCGCCCGTCGGAGCCCTGCGCTTCCGTCCCCCAAAGCCGGCGCCGCCTGCTGCCTCGCATGATGCGAGACAGTACGGGGCCGTGTGTCCACAGGAAACGGGGACAGATAATCGGCTGAACCAGGTGGCCGACTCGGAGGATTGTTTGTTCTTGAACGTGTTTACACCTTCGGTCAAGGCGGTTGGGGAGCCTTTAAAGCTGCCAGTCATTGTAACGTACATCAATTTACTATGCTGGAGAATTTGCTTAAAAGAAGGTAGACCAACGGGGTTTTTTTTCTTCCTACATTGTCTTGCCCCCCCCCCCCCACTATATAGGTATACATCCACGGAGGCGGGTTCAAGCAGTACGGCGGCTCCAGTATCTTTTTTGAGCCCGGCAACCTGGTCTCGCGCGGACGCGTCGTCGTCGTGACCTTTAACTACCGCCTGGGCCTGCTCGGCCTGCTCGAGAACGAGTCCACCATCCCACGGTCCATCTTACCAGGCAACCTCTTCCTCCGCGACCAGATCCTGGCCCTGCAATGGGTCCAGGACAACATCGCCGCCTTTGGGGGCGACCCTAGCAAAGTCACCCTGATGGGCGAGAGCGCCGGTGCGATCAGCATACGAGCTTTGCTCGTGATCCCCCAGGCGTTTAGTCTCTATCGCAACGTGATCTCGCAATCGGACGTGATTGGTGCGCCGTTCCACGAGGCGAGCACGACCTCGGGGATCATGGGCCAGACGGCCATGGAGATCTTGCAGTGTGTGGACTTGCCCTGTTTACAGGCCTTGCCGCTCGAAGCGATTATTAAAGCACAGGACCAGGTGATTGCACACTACTACAAGGTGTATATCCGCAGAGTCCTGATGTTGCCCTTCCTGCCCACGGTCGACCACGACCTGCTCCCAGCGGACTTTTACGCGCTGGCCCAGCAAAAGCTTGTGAACCCCACCGCCCATATTATGTGGGGGTCCACGCACGACGAGAACGGTATTGTGATGCCCCCTCAGCCCGTGGACTTTTCACAGTACCATGCCACCATGGTCGAGTACTTCCGCGACGACCGTGTGGCCTTGCTTGAGCATTCGCCCTACTACCAACCGAACTGGAAGGACCCAGACACGGTCCGCGTCACGGTTGTCAAAGCGTCTGTGGACCTGTATTTCTACTGCCCCAGGTTCCTGCTGGCTGAACTGTTGCCGTCACAGCAGCAGAAAAACCTGTACACGTTCCGCTTCAACCGCGGGAAACCTTTGACCAGCACTCCCACAGACTTTTGTGCCATAGACGGGCACGTGTGTCATTTCGCCGATGTGGTCGTGTCGTTCGGGAACGCGATGGGCATCCCTGGGTTGGGGCAATCCGAGGACGATGCAAGGTTCGCAAGGCAGGTGGTGGATCGGTTTGTGACGTTTGCCAAGACGGGGGACCCGAATCCTATGGTTCAAAGAGATGGCAAGGGAGTCGCGGAGAATGCGGACGTGAGCGTGCAGTGGGAGCCGTTCTGGGCTGGGAACCGGCCAGTGCTCGAGCTTGCGCTGGCGAGCCAGATGTCGTACAATGAGAACGTCGAGGCGTGCAAGTGGGTCGAGGCACAGCATGTGATTAGCTTCGAAAGCGATTACAAAACATAAATAGGAACCATGAAGATAGTCAAATAGCACAATTATCGCATAATTTCGTCCGCCATCCCTCATTGGCTATGAGCAACCTATTTGTTTACATTTTTTTCGTGATATTAATTTTTGTTGGCGATGAGGAAGGGGGTGGGGGTCTACTACACGCGAGTCCGCTTCAGGATCCCGCCTTCATCGGCGGCATTGGCCGAAGTCCGCCGCACAGCTTGCACAAACGATCCCATAGCACTGCTCGAATGGCTCATGCTGGCCCGGTGGCCACCCTGGTAGTGATGGCGGTCCTTCATCCACGCCAGCGACTTTTTCAGCACCCAGCGCACCAGGATCGGCACATTGTCGCTCAGCCGCAGCACCTCTGTCAGCTTAGCGGCCTCAACCGTGAACTGCTCTGGCTGTCCAGTCGACGATGAGTCCAAGTCTTGCTGTTGTGAAAGTCCATCCATGCCTTGACCACCATCCTCTCCTACGGACGAGTAGCTGTTGTTATGGGTCGCGCTCGAGAGCAGCTGCACAGACGGCTGTCCTGTCCCCGCATCGATCTGGATCTCGAGAACCATGTTAGTCTCGGTGTACGGGTTCAAGAACGAGACTAGGATGGTCCGCGGCGGCTGCGGCGTTTGGACCACAATCGATACTTCCAGCGAGCTGTCGTTTCCGGGCAGGATGCTCGCCAGGCGCTTGGTGGTGCCGTCGTGCTGTGTTTCGTTGAAGCAGCTCTGGAAAAGGGTGTTGAAGGCGAGTTGCTGTCGCAGGAGCTATTTTTTTTCCATAATCAAATAGCCAAAAAAAAAAAAAAAAAAACAAGGAGGGAGGGGGGTTAATTATGCTCCAAAGTTCGTATGAGTAAACGACAGTTTCTGCAAAAACTTGTTACCTTGGTGCACATGTAAACCTGTGAGATATGTGTGAATGGGATCCGGTGAATCAATCGCCCCTCGTTCTTGGTGCGGTCAAACGAAAACAGCTGGCGGATGGCGTTGGGTCCTTGGTCAAGAACAATCTCCCACTGAGCCTGTTCAATATTTTGGTTGATCTATATCACATGACGGCGTAATAATAAAACAAGTCAGAAATTGGCTCAAAGATCTAGCAGTATTTTTTTTTTTTTTTTTTTTTTTTTTTTTTGCGAAAATCTTGGGATATTCACCAGCATCTCTTGAAGTGAAAGATAGCCTGGATCTTTGTGATTTCCCATCGTGGCGTTCAGGCCTGCCTGGTTAGAGAGTGCCGCCAACTGCTTGGCCACCTCTTCGGACACAACCACTGGTGGATGCAAGATACCGACATAGGCTGCCTCGACAGACGGCTCAGAGTTGGGCACCACCCATCGCAGAGGATGCTGAAGGATGGTGGTGGCACTCACGCTCCCTTGATCCGTCATGATGGTGCCATACGGAACAGAGTTTAGTGTCTGTGTCTCTTCCTCTGACAGCAAGAATCCGGAGCGTGTGCTGGGGAGGTATCCTGATGATGATGCCATGGCTTCTTCCATGGTGATGCTGATCCTGTGGAAGGGAATTTTGACTTTTTCATTGGCTCCTGAAAGATCGGTGGGCGGACGGGAAAAAAAAGGATGTCTTACAGTTAGTTTCCTGACGGATATCCTTGGAATGGTTCTTTGAGACTCACGCATGATTGAGGACCGTATTCGTACCCTGTTCAACAGCTGTAGTCAGCGCTTCCCATGAAACATCCAGCAAGTCTACCTTGGATGCCCAATATGCGACAGACGGTCCTGGAAGCTCTGCGTGAGTGAACGGGATGCCGTGGCCCTGTGTGAATACTGTTTGGAGATCTTTGTTTGTAATAAGCCTAATTCGTAGAAGTAATTAGTCAGAAGACGCCCTGTTTCAACAAATACAGCTCTTTCATGTTAGGGGACGCATCGTTCCTACATTTCTCTCCGGAAGAGCTCTTTGAGGTCCACGTCGATGGATCGGATATTGTGGAAAAAGTCGATGTTGGGGTACTTTTTCTGGAAACTGTCCAAAGTTGCCAACGCTTTCAAGTTTCTGTAGAAGGTATCAAAATCACGACTGCACTCTGGAAGATGGTTCAAGGTGGCGTCCTTTTTGTTCTCGGGCACGACCTGGATCAGTTTGCTGCATTTGCATCGGAGGTTGTGTGCCAGCAGGCGTTCGATCTAACCAATGGGAATGGGGTGATCTTTGTTAGCTTTTCTCCATTCCTGGCTTCATGGGGGCTACAGTAATATGATCCTTCATGCAACTCAAATTACTCTTTCGTCTTGGTGAATCGGGGCCGAATAGTCGACCTTCACTTTCAGCAGCGTACCGGTGCTTTCAACCTCAATCTAGTTGGATCCGGTGTAAATGAAAAAAGAAACGTTGGGTGTCAGTTCCAGTAGTTCGAACCTCGCTCGTATCCTGCTTGGGATATAATGTCGCAACATGGTGGATACGTACATCAATGACAATAACGGTTCCTCCAATGGTCAAAGTCGATACTGGAAGCAAACTGACAGACGGCTTATCTGTAGTTTCCATGTAGCACTCCAATCTAAACAAGTGGCAGACGACATTGGACAGCGTTAGTTATTGATTGGGTTGCGGAGGAAATTGTTTTGGTGAAGTCTTACCCAAGCCCTGTAGCCATGTCCTTGACGGTGCCTAGTAAATGATCTGTCTTGATGGTTCCATCCTGTGACGCTGCCCGGAGTATGTTTTGACATTCCTTCATGCTCGCCTTGACTGCCGTCACGCCTTCTTCCAGCTGAGCCTCATCCTAATAGTTAATGTAAAGGTGTGTGGTGTGAGTGAACACGCCACGAACAAAGGCCAGCTGATCGATAGATCGGAGGGCGTGGTTGTGTGGGGATACCTTGAGGACAGTCGAGTACTTTCGGAATGCCGGTGCTAAAGACGATTCACCTCCGTTGAGTGACTGATGCAGTGGTCCCTGTGCGAACGAATAGCAAATGGCCCGAATCGCAGCGATCTTTTCCTTGTACTCTTTCTGAAGAACGCCCACCTGAACCGGTCCAAGAGGGTGGAGCTCTATTTTGCATTTTTGAGGGGCAAGGGTTGATACCACATATTTGAATGAGCGCGCGCACATGCAGTTGTCGGGTGTTTGTGGTGGTGGTCGGTTCTTTGTGGCCATTTCGCCCCAAAGAACAAAACAAGACTCGGTTGTCGTGTGTTTTTTTTTTTGGTTACCATTGGCCATTCTGGTTGGATTGGACATGCCTGCAAGGGATGTTGCGGCCTCTGTGTCGGTGGAGAGGTTCCATTGCTTCAATGAATCGTGGACCAGGGCCTTCAGTTCCCGCAGATGTTCCTGGACAGTGCTTGCATCCATGGTTGGCATGGTTCCTGAGACGATTCAGAGAAGAAAAGAGAGTTGAGATGCGCCTTTCTTTCACGAAACTGTTCTATGTCGAAGACGAAATCGCAGTCACGCATCATTTCATTTTTCGGAGCTGAACAAAGACGCGTCGCATTTTGAAGTGTACTTTCGGGGATCTTGTTGAAAGACGTTCATGATGCTCGCGTATAGAAAAAGACCCGGTATTTCGCATCTTTTATACACTGTAGGGCAAAAAGAACTACTTTGTGTGATGTGGTTAAAAAAAGTGTGTGTTTTAAGGAAACGCTTTCTCGTATAAAAGTCATGTAATGGGAGCGAGCGCCTTCCTCAGGCGCACCACTCACCATTTTCACCACAACACATTTCCAAAACAAACAAAACGCAACAGCTTCAACAATACAACATCAATGTCAAATCAATACCCAAACAATAATCTCGAGAATGAACCAGAGTATCTTCCGCCATACACTGACGAAATGCTCAGCGAGTACTTGGTTACACTGCCGCCTTCGACTACGGACCCTGTCGTCACCACAGAAAGTCAAGGACAGGCCCTGCATCGGCCTCCGTCTGCCGAAGATCTCCTAGAAACTATGTTAGCGGATCCGTCTTCATCCCTCATAGATATCGAAATCTTACAAGTTGTCGTAGCGATTAGCCGGGAAAGTGCCAGACTTGGCGTAATGCGTGATTTCAACATGCGACAGGTGCCCATACCTGGTGTCTCTGAACAAAACAGCATCCAGCAGCTCGGTGTACCTGCCACAGCGCCTGAGTTAAGTTTGCGGATGACCGTGGCCGGAGACCCTGGACAAAGCAGCATTCAGCCGTTCAGCAATTTCACGGAGGAAGAGTTGATTAAACTCCTCAGTCTCGATCATTCTTCCATGACAAACAACACCAACTATTCCGACGAGCTCAATAATACATCGACAGACTCGCAGTTTCTCTCCATTCTTACTACAGACGACTCTCTTCACACTGACTCAAACCAACAAGTACAAGAAGCGTCTGTGGATAGCAGCCAATTAGTCCAGGGTCCTGCCCTTCTGGCCGACTCTGGCAACCTCATGCTTCCACACCAAACACCTGTGGTCAGCAGTCAAGCAAATTCTGCTCTCATTCACGCGCTACCCTGTCCACCTGTCTCTGATATGGCCTACTTTACTGCCAACCTCACGCACTCACACCTGGCACACATGTTCAGCTCAGGTTACCCCACATCGTACAATCCCCTTGCCTACCTCTCGTCCCCAAACCCGACACCAAATTTGGCCATCAGACTTCCAAGTTCGCTTAACGCAAGAGCTCCACAGTCTGAGAACACACTGAGACAAGATGCCTCTTTTCAAGGCACTGTGGGGATGGGCCAGGTACCAACACCACCAGTTCTTCATCAGCGTCAACTGGACGCCTCGCCGTACACGCAATACCTTCAAAATGAGGTGAACCGACTCTCCTGCTGCCACCCTCGACAGTTTCATTCGGTGTATAAGTTTGTCGTAGAAAAGCACCATAGCCTACTCACGTTTCAACATACCGTTCCCCAGAGTAGTGCCGTCCCCCATAGGACAACAACTGCAGTGACCAGAAAGCGAACCCACAGAGACTCAACACTTGGAAAGGAGCCAGCGAATGGAGCACCGAGCATGACGGGAAATATGGCGTCCGTATCCGAGCTTCAAATCCAAAGTCCAAGCCCAAACAAGAAGCGCAAGACGATGGGGGCGCGTCAGGCGACGGTGAAGAAGCCGACCAAGACGAAGAAGCCGAAAGAAAATGCGCCTCCAACGCGGAAACTCCCCAAGCACCGCAACCAGTTCATGCAGTTTCGGTCTCTCTTGTGCAAGATCCTAAACAGCTGGCTCGATAAACAGGGTCCTTCCACGATACCCGTCCAAGATCAAGCCAACTTGTCGCAAATGGTTGGCAAGATATGGCGCATGTGCAAGGGCGTTGACCTGGGCCCGTGTGATCAAAGTGAATGTGACAACTGCAGGATGCGGGAACTACTTGTGAAGGCTGCGGCGGAGAGGAAGCGGAATGTGATCACCTTGATCACGAAATTCTGGGATGCACCAGATCGCTTGAAACGTACTTTTGAGACGGGTCGGAGGCAAATTGAGGAGGCCTTCAACTGGACCGAGTTTGAGAAACTCTACTTGCAATGCAGCCTGTTTACATCGTTCGCAGAGCATTACACTAGGGGGCAGCTACCAACTGTCATGGAGATCAGGACCATGTGGGTCGATCATGAGATCGCCCAAGAGCAGGAAACAATGCAAAAGATCAAGGATAAGTGGACATCGGAGGAGGACGAGGAGGAGGAGGATGGGTCCGAGTGGTCGTAAATCTTCCCCGCTCTCGCACATTTGATATACAGAACTGGAAGACCTACTCAAACCCGCCTGCCCCGGACTCTAGTCACTCATACACAACAGACATTCGACCAAAGCCCATCAACTAGTTGCCAGCGGTCTCCAAAGGATCTGGACCTACTTTATCAAAGCCATTTTAGAAGAAATATCTCTGTCCTCCCACTCCCTTTACAACATCATGGCGAATAGCGCCAAAAGATACAGTTCGAATATCGCTTACTTAGCCCTTATGAAATATATAAAATAATTAAAAAAAAAAAAAAAAGAAAAATATATACGTCGCGTCTTTTTTGTGCATACGTCGCCTTTTTTGTTTCTGACTCTGCTCCTGAGCACTCTTAAAGAAAATCCATCTTTCCATCTTTCCATTTTTCGATCTTTCCATCTTTTGTAACCACTTCCTCCAAACAATCTCAATATCACTTGAATCATAGGTAAGAAGGTAAAAAAAAGCTTTTGATCGATCCATTGTTCTTTCATGTGGATGTTATCGCGTGAACGGAGGATGTGGTCACTACGGCGCTCCTCTAACTGGTGTAAGACCCCACCCTTCCATCAATGATTCTCTGTATAGGATATATTCGAACACTATGGTAAAATCTAGCTTTACTGTTCTATCGGTCGTCTTTGCACAAGCAATCGTTGTGATTCATGCTGCCGCCACTGTGGACTGGAGAAATGAGGGTGCTGTGACTCCAGTGAAAGATCAAGGTCAATGCGGATCGAGCTGGGCGTTTGCAGCAGCTGCTGCCTTAGAGAGTGCCCATTTCCTCTCTACTGGGAACCTTGTAGAGCTGTCTGCACAAAACTTAATTGATTGTTCATGGGGCTACGGCAACCTCGGGTGTGTTGGAGGGACGCCTAACGCGGCCTATCAGTACATCTTCGATAACCAAGGTGTTGACACTCTAGCATCGTACCCTTACCAAGAGACCTCCCTGTTAAACAACTGCCAGTACACGACCATTAATAAGGGAGCTACTATGTCGAAATTTGTGAACATCAGACAAGGAGACGAGGACGCGTTGCTACAAGCTGTGGCGACCGTTGGTCCTGTATCTGCGCTTATCGACGGTTCGCAACTGTCATTCCAGTTGTACACTGGCGGTGTATACGATGAGCCTCTCTGCAACTCTCTGCTTGGGGTGGTGGGTGAACTTCTCGAAGGCTATGTGGCCGTTACGATTGTTGGATACGGCACATATTACGGGGAGGACTATTGGCTTGTCAAGAACTCTATTGGTACCGCCTGGGGTATTGAAGGTTATATCATGATGTCACGAAATCGTAACAACCAGTGCGGCATTGCCTCTTTTGCGTCGTATCCAGTTGTCTAGAGCTTTCAAGCGTCCCTTCTGCCCAAAAAAAAAAAGAAAGCGTACCGAAAACATGCGAAGCTGTAACAAAATATACTTTTATAAAGAAACATGGGAACAAAGACTTCATATTGCGATCTTGGGAACAAGTTACTGGTCACTCTAACTCATCGTTCTAATCTCTGGGTGTTGTTACGCGTACATTCTAGTGACTGTCAATTATAAGGACGAGAGGGAGGTCAGGCGGAAAGGCTATTCCGGTACCTTGTTTGGGTGATGGAAGTGGCGGCTTCGCAGAAAGCAGCTCGACAGAAGTTAGCAACTACTTAGTGACATGAACCAGCGTGACTGATCGTCCCCAAGTGCAGTGCAGTGTGGCGTTCATCTTATCCTATTTTGACATGTTCCAAGCCCCTCTTGCCACCGTTCCCACGCCCTTTCATCATCCCCACCGTTGCCACCACTCCCATGCCCTCTTAGACAACTTTAGAGCATAGAACTCATATATTTCAAACTACGTAAGCGCATAATCTACAACTATCCTTTGCTTTTTCACAAATTGTGCTGGGGCATCTGGATGACGTTTTTGCAGCGGCTCCAAGCATTGTTCATGACGCCGCGGAAGTTCCAGATGGGTTCTTCCGGTTGCACATTGCCACTGGCGTCATCTGTCGTCATTCACCATCACAAAAATAAACATGTTTAGTAAAACTCTCTTTTCCCAACGCCTCCATCAGATTAAAAAAAAAAGCACACGGTACGAGACATGCAAAATAACTTACATGCGCGCACAACCAGTTCAGAGTTTGAATCCAGCCGGGGAACGTACTTCTCCCACAGCGCCCAGGACCAGAACATGCCACTCTTCTTGTCTGGGACTTGCTTAATCTTGTCCACTGGCTCCCAGGTACGGCCGCCATCAATGGACAGCTCCACACGGTAGATGGCTCTTCCACCGCCTA
Source organism: Podila verticillata NRRL 6337 (assembly GCA_000739165.1). Classification (NCBI taxonomy): domain Eukaryota; kingdom Fungi; phylum Mortierellomycota; class Mortierellomycetes; order Mortierellales; family Mortierellaceae; genus Podila; species Podila verticillata. The sequence continues at coordinate 660,587 of KN042431.1, read as the reverse complement.
TATTAGCCGAGACAAATAGACAGTTTTGGTTGAGATGGTTTGCCGTGAGAGAAGATAAAAAGGCAGTATAGGCGTTGTACCTGCAATGGCATATCCTTTGGCGGTGATAGGCTTGGACGAGGTGATGACTTCATTGTCTTGAGGTGTGCAGATAACAGACTGGATGTTCATCTCTCCCAACGATGCTGCCGAGTCCCACGAGTCTTCCACATTCGTCGAGTTGACCTAAACAAATGAAACGAGACATTTTTTTTTTAAAAACATTACGCCCAGCAAGTACCTGACGTCAATGCCCGTATTATTTTCCCATGCCCATGTTTCTTCTTACCCATGGAGGAAGAACCTTGTAATCTCTGCGCTGGAAGAACGAGGACGACTCTTGCGGCTGGACAACGATATTCTGCAGGAACTTGACCGAGCGTGCGCCGATGTAGCCTGGCACAATCACTCGGATAGGATATCCGTGCTCGCGGGTCAACGGTCTTCCGTTCATCTATGGCCAGAAAGTGCACGGAGCACAACAAACAGTATTCATCCGAAAACGTTAAATTGGATCGATGTGTAGTGTGTGTGATGTGTGGTTATTTTTGTTGCTTTTACCTCGACGGCCAAAATAACATCGCCGAGTGGATCCCTGTCGATTAACAATACAGCCTCTCGTAAATATACGTCATCTTGCAGCACAGCAACTTTTTCTTTTGATATATATCCAAAGAGTACATGGCCTTCTTGAGCGGAATCGAGCTTCCATAACAGGCGTCCTCGTGGACATGGTCATCGGCTTCAAAAGCGACGTGGAAATCCCGGACCATTTCATGGAACAGGTCCGTGGGAATCCCGGCCACATCCCGCAGAATGTCGCACAGCCGAGGTCCTGACCAGACAGCCTAATGTGAGGGCGTACACACAAAAGACATACAAAAATAAACGTCTCAGTCTCCATTATTGCCCAACGGGGTCTGAAACTCGGAAAACGCAAACCTCGTCTCCTGCCCTTCTTGTTCCAACAACATGAACAAAAAGAACCGAAGGGCTTACTGTGGAGATGGTACCGGCACCCCAGATCACACCCTTGACCTCCTTGACTTTGGCGAGTCCGTCGCGACGGTTACCAGCACACTAGAAAAAGTAGAGGAAGGGAGGGATCAGATCGAGTTTTACATGAAAAAGCATACATGAGAAGGTCGCTTTATCTCAGTCACCTGAATCGAGGCAGTGACTGTAGCCTTGGGCCACTTGGTCATGATATCCGTCATGGTGAGCGAGCGCCACTCAACCGGCGGGGAGGCCTCGTGATAGTACTGTGGGTTCTGCTTCACGCCAATGAACACAGTGTGCTCTTCTGCGTGGATGTCTGGAATAGGCCCATGGTTGCGCTTGAAGAAGACGTTGGTTGGGGTGATGTATTTCTCGACCAGGAGGGGCAGCTGGGGCTCGGCATTGAGGGGCGTGGCGGCGTGAACGATGAATCGGGCCAGGTTCTGGTGGGGCTCGTGCGAGTAGTCGAGGGAGGACTCGTCCACGCGCTCGTGCGCCGGTGGGTGGATGGCCGATTGCTGGCGAGGGGGTGATGGGAAATCCATGTGGGAGAAGAAGTGGTTTGTGTGAGATGTGTGCAAGTGAGTGGGAGTAAGAGGTGTGAGGGCTGTAGTGCCTGGGGTATGAGTGAAAGTGTTCAAGTGAATGAATGAGTGCGGAATTGTGAAGACAACAAAAGTTCATTCACTCGCATTCCTTTTATGTGCGGCGTGAGAGTCCTCAAGTTGCCTCCAAAAATGAGATTTCGTCCGCTTTGCCCACGGACCATGCGGGTGTTTTTGGGCAAAGTCAAGAAGGCTTATGGCATTCCTAAAGCGCAGAGCTGCAACTTGGGCCAATCTTCTCTTGGTCTCTACTTTTCTCGGGAACAGGAATGTTTATCCGTATGGCTTCCCGCCAAGATGTTGAGTGTTCCCTCCGCGTTCCTCTGAGCTGGACACTCGGTTGAGTGCAAAATAGAGAAGGAAAAAATGTTCCAACCTGTGTATTTTACACAAGCCGGCATATTATCAAACTTTCATAACCACAACACTTTGGTGGCTTGGCATGATGGATTTGGGGAAGTTGGGATGAACTCGTGATGCATCACGAGTTTTTTCTTTCCTCAACCACCTTTCCTCGTCGCCACCTCTGCAGTCTGTCCAAGGGAACCCCCCACAAAAAGGTAACGGAGAATGAAGGTGCAAAGATGTAGCATGGCCAGCAAATGAGTAATAACTGTGAGACTACATAATGTTGGCCAGATGGTTCATCGAAATGGTGGTGGATGGGCATGTTCATGTTCATGGCTCTAACGCGCGCTTTGTTGGGTGCGTCTTTTTTTTTTACGTCCTCTCATAGAAAAATATAAAAATATCTTGGGCAAAGCTATCGACGGCCTGGGGCATACAAACAGAAGAACACAGCAACAACAACAAGAAGACAATAATGACATCAAACGACATCGATGCTAGCACAGTCCAGGAGGTGCTGAACAACCTGGTAAGTACCTTCACGCCATTGTCAGCATATATGTCGAGAAAACGACCTTTTGGAAAAGAGCACCCAGGGGAAGGGGTGGCGATACACTAACCTTTGATATTTTATTATTGTTCCAACTTGTGGTAAATTGGTAGAACGAGCTCCACAAGATGGATACGTCCGCCGAAGAGTCCTTCAAGGCTGCCATCGCCCAGCATTTGACAGAGTCCAGTGCAATCTCAAACGCAGAGCCTATGGAGGTCGACCACCCTGTGGCCATGGAGCACACACAGCGTGAGGATCTCGAGCGGATTGCCGAGCATGTCCGCCAGGAAGTACACGAGGCACCAACATTGCAGGACCAGCACGAGGTGCTCAAGCACATTGGCGCAGACTCAAGTAGCACCCTTGCCACTGTCCCCATTACTCCCGAGAGGTAATTTTTAACAAAGACACATGTTTTCTTTCTTTCTTTCGGCGTTGACTGATGTCAAGGCTCTTTTTTGTTACGTTTCTCAATATGGGATGATGGGAGTACTATTTCTTCTTGCCTCTGACGATATCAATACTCGCTTTTTTGTTCACTTCATAGTGAAATTGCACCAGCCGGCAAACCTGTGGCAGGATCCGAGGAGTGGCACAAGCTGCGCCGCGACAATCACAAGGAAGTAGAGCGTCGGCGCCGTGAGACGATCAACCAGGGCATCACGGAGCTGGCCACAATCATTACTTGCACAGAGAAGAACAAGGGTCAGATCTTGAAGGAGGCGGTCAAGTACATCCAGGGCGTGCAGTTGGCGCAGGCCAAGCTGACCGAGGAAGTGAATGCGGCCAGTGCGCTCAAGATTGAGCTGACCAACTTGGAGCTGGAGAAGCAGGCGGCGGAGGGTGCGCTCGAGAGCCTGTCGATGAACCATGCACAGCTGAAGCGGGAATATGAGGAGCTGTTGAAGCAGAAGCAGCAGTATGACCAGGAGGATGACGAGGAGTTGGCCCACAAGAAGCCCAAGACGGAATGAAGTGCGTCATCTCTTGGTCATGGTTGCCTCTCTCGCACTCTCTCTCTCTCTCTCGTTCATGTTACATATATTCTCTCTTCCTCAAAGACCTTTTGCATACAAATGAATACTACAAAGTAGTTCCATACCCTTTGACTTGTCGACTCGACTAGCCTTTTCTTCTGATCCTCATAATACAACAACCAACTCGGAACCTTTTTGGCGTAGAACGGACAGAAAAGTAGGCGCAGGGCTACTGGAGAGTGGGATGGGGTGAAATGAAATAAGAGTAAGGGTTGCACAGGACAGCCTACAGCCCTTGACGGAGGCTCTATTTTAACTCTTTCAAGCCGCACTAAGGAGACAGATGTCTTTGGTTGCTTTTGTTCATCCATCCATCCAATCATCCTTTCTTTCTCTCTTTTGTTTATACCCTCTCCACTCCCCACTCTCCATCGACACCTCATCCCTCAGCAGGACTTGTAGCTCGGGCCCCATTCATCACCCTCCAGCTACAGCTACAGTTGCATCCCAATCTAGCCTTCTCCTCCATCTTAGACACCCTCTTCGTCGATGGTTGGTTTGCGGTCGCCTGTCTTGAGGCTGTTTGCCCTCCTCCTGTTTCTGATGGCGCTGCTATTGCTCAGTCTGCGGTACCAGCCATCCCTCGGCAAGTTCCCGAATCACCGCACCGTTATCAAGGAAGAGTCGCCCCAGGAACTGTACCAGAGACAGAGACAGGAGCAGCAATTGAGAGAGCACCATCAACAACAGCAGCAAGAGCAGCAACAGCAGCAACAGCAGCATCAACAGGGCCAGAACCAGCATCAACAACAGCAGCAACAACAGCAGCAACAACAGCAACAACAGCAACAACAACAAGAACAACAACAAGACCAGAAGCCACATCAGCAACAACAGCAGGAGCAGCCAGAGCAACGGCCTGCGCCAACAGGATCGTTCAAGGTGTGTGTGTGTGTGTGTGGTCAATATGACATGGTCTACGTTCTTTTTTTTTTTTTTTTTTTTTGGTTCTCAGAGAGGACAAGCTCAGAACAGTATCTCTAGAAAAGAAGCTCAAAAAAAAGATCAAAAACGAATGTGCCGTGTGCGGGACAAGAAGCGCAAGGCAGAGGGAGAGAGCGTTGTCAAAGTGTGTGGTTGATGAACAGTACGAGACTACAGTGCCATCGATCAATCCAAACACAACCACCACAACTCTCAACATTGCACGCAACGGGCACAACAGCTCACACAAATGGGTCATCTCTCCTCCCTTTCTCCTTTTCCCCTTTTATTGCCTTTTTGTTATCCCATTCGCTGGTAATTATGAAAACACGACTGATTGGATTGGTTTGGATTACGATCGATATCACGATATCAATTAGGTGCCTGAGAGTCTGCACCTCACCCACGACGTGGCCATCCCTCACGACATCCCAGCATGGACCCAACAAGACACCGATAACCTTAAAACTGTCCTCGGATCCACCCTCATGGCAGAAATGCTCCGGTTCGACTATGGAAAGTACGAGGACCTCACCGACCGCCCAGAGCGACTCAACTTTGCCGAGCTCTCCCGTGCCGAGCGTATCTACAAGTCTCTCTGGAATCATGCCCTCCCCATCTTCGAGGCCCAGCCTGGACGCGACCGTGACAAGGAGAAGGCATTCCTCAAGTTGGCGGAAACAAGACCCGAGATTGACTTTTTCATCCGCCTGGAGAAGCGTCTCTTCCCTTGGCTCCATTACGGTCGCTACACTTCATTCTCGCTCTTCAGGACCTACAAGGGCCGTGGTATCGTCTTTTGTGCCGGTAATGGCCAGTTTGAGTTTGTGGTCACTGCAATCCAGGCTGTGCGCAACCGCCTCAAGTCTACCTTGCCCATCCAGGTGTACCACATGGGCGAAGGCGATCTGTCCATTGATCGACAGCGCTACTTGAGCGAGATGGCGGCCGATATCGCGGTCATTGATGTCACCCACGTCCTGGACAATGAGTACATGAAGCTCGGCGGCTGGGCCATCAAACCCTTTGCTATGCTGGCCTCGTCGTTCGAGGAAGTCATGTTTGTGGATGCTGATGCATACTTTTTGCAGGTAAGGATGAAGACAGACATCAACTGATATTTACAACTATTTCTGGGGCACACCTAACCTTTCCCTCCCGGTCTTTTTAATAGGATCCTGCCGTGCTGTACGATGATGCAGGATACAAGGCTACTGGAGCATTGTTCTTCTTCGACAGGACTCTCTTCCAAGACTCGCACGGCATGCCCGAGTTCATGAGCAAGATCATGCCTGTCATGTCCTCGTTCCCTCCTATATCACGCACCTTCAACCGTCTGTCTGCTCACGAACAAGAGTCGGGAGTGGTCCTTATCAACAAAAAGGATCGCTTCCTGGGTATGCTGGCGACCTGCAAGATGAACGGCAAATGGGAACGCGATCTTGTGAGCTACAAGGTGTTCCACGGTGACAAGGAAACATTCTGGATCGGATTCGAGATGATCCAGGACCCCTATGTGTTTATGCGCAACTATGGCGGTGTCATTGGCGAACTTCGGCCGGACAACAAGGACTCTGTCTGTGGCGCCCAGCTTCATCAGGACAGTGCAGGACGGCCACTCTGGTGGAACGGTGGACTGTACCGCAACAAGAACAAGGGCGTGAACCGGAACCTTGACTTTGGCTACTGGATGACGGGTGGTGGCCAACAGAAGCACCGTGAGCGATTCACTCGCAACTCGGAAACCATGATCCAGGTGTTGATGGACCTGGGATTGGGTTCGAGCAACGACCTAGTGGTAGAGGAGCGAGATGCGGATTGGGACTTTGACGAGAGCTGTCTCTTTGGTGCCCAAGTGAATGCATTGAGCCAGCCGGAAAGGGATTTGGCCAACGGGTACATTGGCATTGACAAGATTGCACGCGCGGATGGCCAGGCATTCTGGCGTGGCCAGTATATCGACCCCAAGACCCACGACTGGACCAACGCCCGGTGATTGTGGTCGAGCTACCTATAGATTATTTATTTTTTCCATTTCTAAATACATTGCCTAAGCTTCAAACATACTTTTCTTGGGCACTTTGTTCTGTTTTCTCCATCGCGCAAATAGCCCGCAGTAAGCTGCGTCATACAGCTCTTTCTTTGCCGTCATCCAAAGTCTCACCAGGATTGCTTGTCTCTACTTTCCCTTCCAAACAGCCACACTTTGGGCTTTGACAGTACTCTGCCTCGTCGCTTCTCCCCCCTTTTTTTTAGTTGTCTTTTCGCGGATAGTCGCAACAGCGCCACAACCACAGGCACGCACGGCAGGTGTGCATTAGTAGATTGGATCATTGAGACGGAGGCTGGCCGTAATAGCCAGAGTCAGCACTCGCCGCGGCAGAATTTTCATCCTACGTTTTTTCCCCTTTGCGCTTCTGCGAACGTCTCAACTCAACCGTTTATATAGCAGCCTTGTTTTTTGTCTTGTTCCAAACCATCCAACTTCTTCAACCCACTCATCTTCACACCACCCACCCACATAACTATTCGCTTAACCGTCTCCAATTCCAAATAGCAGACACAAAAGAAAACTCGCTCAAGAGCAAAAAAACAATGCTTAGACACCACGCCATGCAGCTCTTGTTGCTGTCACTTCTGGCAGTTTCGTTCGCCCAGAGCGCTCTAGTCAAGAACGCTCCCTCAGCTTCAGATCTTGACGGTGTCCATATCCTTATTGACAATGATGTCGACTCTCTCACCAACGACACTTCCGTGATCTTCTTGTCCAAGAAGAGAAACTACCAGGACTCCCTCCGAGCTTGCGAAGCTCTAGGAGAGCGTATGTGTAATTGCTTTTGTTCTCAAGATTCCATCACAATAACCCACTAACACGTTGCGATGCAATTAGGTGGCTACCCTGCCAGTTCCACCGCGGCGGACAACTTCTCCCTGTCACAGCTGCTCAAGATGACGCCTGTTGCAGAAGCCGAGGTCAAATCCTCGGGACGCTATTGGATCAGAGATCGTAAGAGCATACAATTTTGAAACAGGCAAAACCAATCTTTTTCCGAGTCCTTAGCAATTTCTTTTGCCTAGACAACGCGCCCAAGAACAGACATGACTGCTCATCCATCGACAGAAACGGCAAAGTTAGCAAGACATGGTGCCAAAACCAATACCCGACCATCTGCACCAACAGCGCCCCACGGCGCAGAGCATCCACGACCCACCCAGAGGGCGACACCTCTCGGCAGATCAAGGTCCCCACCAACAACCTAGGCACACTGCAGGGCCACCGCGATAGCACCGCCTTTCGGTTTTATGGCATTCCGTACGCACAGCCCCCTGTCGGCAAGAACCGCTTTGCAGCACCCAAACCGCTGAGGAATCGGGGCAAGGATACGTTGGTAGATGCCAACAAGTTTGGATATGTGTGCTTACAGCTACCGGCGGCGAACCAAACCGACGACAATGTGGTTCTTGGCGCACAAGAGTCCGAGGACTGTCTGTATCTGAATGTTTTCACGCCCACCTTGAAAAACAAGATAAACAAGGGCATCCCTGTCATGGTAAAGAATTCATTGTGCTCACTACGTATGACGTTTGCTCACTGTCGAAGGAACAAGATGTAAGTACTTACTCGCATGCCTTGCTTGTCACGCAGGTGTACGTCCACGGCGGCTCGTTCACCTCACTCTCGGGCTCGTCTCCAGTCTTTGAACCTGGTAACCTTGTGTCACGTGGCGGCGTGGTTGTTGTCACTCTAAGTAAGCCATCCTACAACGCTTGGCTTGATGTCGATAATACCCTGTATATGATCACCAAAGTTCCTAAGCATCCCTTTACATCTCTACTACTTCACTATGATTTCAGATTACCGCCTCAGCATATTTGGTCTCTTCCAGAACCAGCCCGCCATCTCCAAGTCTGCAGCACCGGGCAATCTAGCTACTCGGGACCATATCGCTGCTTTGCAATGGGTCCAAAAGAACATTGCTACCTTTGGCGGTGATCCCAACCAGGTCACTATCTTTGGCCAGTCCGCAGGAGGATGGTCCATGCGAGCTCTTCTCTCTGCACCCTCTGCCTTTGGTCTGTACAAAAATGCGATTGTCGAGTCGGATCCCATTGGCCTGTATGTATTTTTATTTTTTATTTTCGCGAATGCGGGTATCGGCATACAATACAAATACGTATGATTGGACTAAGCGATTGTCTATTCCAATGTAGCCCATTTTCCGGCCCCGGTTTTGCCGCCGAGATCGGCAAACGCACACTCCGGAATCTAGGCTGCTCTGACTCGGACCTGGCCTGTGCCCTGAGCAAAACCGCCAACCAAGTCCGCGACGCCCAAGTCTCAGCCATGGAAGCCGTCCGGAAACTCCCCGGCAACCAGTGGGTGCAAGATGGAGCTGTTTACCGCCCCTGCGTCGACGGGGACCTGATCCCCGCCAACTTGGACGATCTGATTAAGCAAGGGAGGCACAATACCCGCGCCAACATCATGTGGGGCTCGACCAAGGACGAGCAGGGCTCGTTTATCACAGGAAATCTCCCCAACCCTGTGCCTGTGGATGTGAACATAACTCAGACCATCCTCGACCTGGACGGCGACAAAGCCCGATACCAGAAGCTGATGGCCTCCCCGTACTACAAGTTCAACAACTCCGACAATGACACGGTCCGCAACCAGATCAGCCGCGCCATCACAGACCTGGATTGGACATGCCCCTACCAGGCGCTCAGTCGCGGGGCAGCCCAACATGGCGTAGTTTATACGTATCGGTTTAACCACGGGCGCGCGTTCCAGGACGCGATAGGCACCAACACCACAGCCTTTTGCATGGACAAAATCTGCCACGGCGACGATGTGGTGCCCACCTTTGGCGGTGGCGACATCTTCCCGGGTACGGAGCAAACGGGCGACAATGCTCGGTTCTCGCGCCAGATCATTGACTGGACCTCGACGTTTGCGCGGACAGGGAACCCGAATCCGCGCAAGGGCAGCACGGGCGCAGCAAGAACGAACAAGGATGTGACACGGTCACCGTGGAGGGCGTATAGTGCTGGGAGCAACGATGTGATGGAGCTGAACTTGGACAGCAAGATGAGCAGGAATGTGGACAAGGCGCGATGCGACTGGGTGGAGGAGAATGTCAAGTTTGACTACCAGCTGTATGGACCTGAGCACCAGCATTACTAGCACAGCCGCGGGCCACGGGCCTCATCTTTGTTCTCTTCCTTTCCCAGTGATGCGGCTGTCTGCAAGCCGCACGGGTTTCAGACGCCAAGCAGCTCGATCACGCCATTTAGTACCTTGTATTTACTATTTTTATTTCAAATTGTATAAAGTATTCGCTGCGCTCCATCTTACGCGTCATCCAAGCAGTTCTTTTTTTTTTTTTTTTTTTTGGCCTGTCATCCGAACAGCCACGCCAAGCGTATTTTGGTAGGTTAGATAGTTGAGACAGAGGCTAAAGGCTGTAGTAAGAGACACCACTCGTCGCAGCTTCAACATTCATCCTGCATTTATTTTCTTTGGTGTTTCTGCACAGGTCTCAACCCCAACCGATTTATAAATACCAACGTTTTTTTTTCTTCTTCTTCCAATCCATCCCAACTTCATCTACCCATCTACCAGTACACAAATAAATCGGTACACATCATTCCGACATATCCTTCCTGATATCCGACTGGAAAATACGAAAGAATACGCGCTCATAAGCGATAACAATGCTTACACACAACGCCGTGCAGTTCTTGCTACTGTCACTTGTGGCGATTTCGTTCGTGCAGAGCGCGTTGGTCAACGCGCCTTCAGCAACAGAGCTCGATGGTGTCCATCTTCTCCTTGACAACGACGTCGACACCCGCACCACCAACAAAACTTCTGTGATTCTATTGTCCAAGAAGAGGAACTACCAGGATTCAATCAACGCTTGTGAAGCCCTAGGAGAGCGTACGTTAATTTCCCTTTGTTATGCAGTTGGGTATTGATGTAATGAACTATTAATGCGTGATTACATGCCATCGCGATATAACTAGGTGGCTACCCTGCCAACTCCACTGGAGCAAGCAATGATGCCTTGTCCAAATTGCTCAAGATGACACTTGTTGCCGAAGCCGAGGTCAAGTCCTCGTGGCGCTACTGGATTAGAGATGGTAAAACAGTGTTTGCATTGACAGGGGAAACTCCCTCCCCCCCTCCCTCCCCACTTTTCCCCAGGACTCCCAACTAAAAGCTCTCTCTTCCCAAAATTGTTACGAGTTCAGCCAACGCACCCCAGAATCGAACAGACTGCTCGTCCATCGACAGAAACGGCCAGGTCAGCAAGAAGTGGTGTAACAACCAATACCCCGCTATTTGCATCAACAGCGCCCCGCGACGCCAGGCGTCCTCCACGAACCCTGAAGGAGATACCTCCCGACAGATCAAGGTCCCCACCAATAACCTCGGCACTTTGCAAGGCCACCGCGATAGCTCTGCCTTCCGGTTCTATGGTATTCCCTACGCACAGCCCCCCGTCGGTGAGAACCGCTTTGCAGCACCCAAATCGTTGAGAAATCAAAACGCGAGCACGTTGGTGGACTCCAACAAGTTTGGACATGCGTGCACCCAGCTGCCGTCTATGAATTCGACTTATGACAATGTAGTGCTCGGTGCACAGGAGTCGGAGGATTGTCTTTACCTCAATGTGTTCACGCCCACTTTGAAGAACGAGTCGATCATAGGCATCCCTGTCATGGTACTGAGTCCTACATGCTAATCTTACCGAAGGAGTATGGAAATTGTACACACACTAACACAAGTTTCATGGCATAGGTGTACGTCCACGGCGGCTCATTCACCTCACTCTCGGGCACCTCTCCGGTCTTTGAGCCAGGCAATCTGGTATCGCGAGGTGGTGTAGTTGTTGTCACTCTTAGTAAGTTTCGATCCCATGCTCTCGACATGATGACTTTTACACACACACACACCTTAGTCACATAACGATCCTGTTTTGTTTCCTAACTCTCACCACTTGTTCTTCAGACTACCGCCTCGGCATCTTTGGTCTCTTCCAGAATCAGCCCGCCATCTCCAAGTCTGCAGCACCGGGCAATCTAGCTACTCGGGACCATATCGCTGCTTTGCAATGGGTCCAAAAGAACATTGCTACCTTTGGCGGCGACCCCAAGCAGGTCACTATCTTTGGCGAGTCTGCAGGTGGATGGTCCATGCGGGCTCTCTTGTCTGCACCTTCAGCCTTTGATCTTTACAAGAATGTTATCTCCCAGTCGGATCCCATTGGCCTGTAAGTATTTATTTTTGTTAGAATATGGTCTTGCATAAATGGCGTAGTGAGATGTGGCTAACATGTAGCCATTTTTTTTTTTTTTTTTTTTTTTTCAGCCCATTCTCCGGCCCCGATTTTGCCGCCGAGATCAGCCAGCGCACCCTCTTAAATCTCAACTGCACCAGCGCGAACTTGACCTGCGCCCAGAACAAGACCACGGACCAAGTCCGCGACGCCCAAGTCTCAGCCATGCAAGCCGCCCAGAAACTCCCCGGCAACCAGTGGGTTCAAGACGGAGCTGTTTACCGCCCCTGCGTCGACGGGGACCTGATCCCCGCCAACTTGGACGATCTGATCAAGCAAGGAAAGTACAATGCCCGCGCCAACATCATGTGGGGCTCGACCAAGGACGAGTACGGCTTGTTTATCCCAGCGTCTCTCCCCAACCCTGTGCCTGTGGATGCGAACATGACTCAGACCATCCTCGACTTGGACGGTGACACAGCCCGGTACCAGAAGCTGATGACCTCCCCGTACTACAAGTTCAACAGCTCCGACAATGACACGGTCCGCGATCAGATCAGCCGCGCCATCACAGACCTGTACTGGACCTGCCCTTACCAAGCGCTCAGCCGCGAAGCCGCCCAGAGCAGCAAAGTGTACACATACCGGTTCGACCACGGGCGCTCGTTCATGAACGCCTTGGGTCTCAACACCAGCAGCTTTTGCATAGGCAAGGTCTGCCACAGCGACGACGTTGTGCCTTTGTTTGGCAGCGGCGACGTTTTCGCGGGCGTGCAGCAGACGGGCGACGACGCCCGGTTCTCGCGCCAGATCATTGATCGCGTGGCAACATTTGCGTGGACGGGCAACCCAAACCCGCGCAAGGGTAACAAGATCGGCGCGGCGGCCAGCAACCCGGATGTGACGCAGTCTTCCTGGAGAGCCTATAGTTCCGAGAGAAATGATTTGATCGAGCTGAATTTGAACAGCACGATGAGCAAGGATGTGGACAAGGCGCGATGCGACTGGGTGGAGGAGAATGTCAAGTTTGACTACCAGTTGTACGGACCCGGGAAACAGAAACCAGCGACAAACACGACGACGACGACGACGACGACAACAACAAACACTGTGATTCAGACACCCACAGGCGCCTGAGCAGGTGTCTGAGTGCGGCCAACCACCAAGTAATAGCCAACCGGGATCTTTTTATACTATCCGTATTCATTTTGTCTGGAGGGGCGATATTCAAGGGTTCATAAAGTGAAAAGTGTAAACTGGATGTTAATAGGTGTAAATGACGGGATCAGTCCGTAGAGCAAAGCAGAAAGTAAAAGTGTGCTTGTACGCTGGGCAAACACAAGGGCTAGCGTGGCCACCATGACAGCTAGTGGTAGTAGACAGACCATATCATTGGCGTGCGTGAGCGGAAGAGGAATGCGTCTTTTTGTGCGGTAACGAATTAAACTATTAAAACGTTGTTATTGATTATTCTATGCGATTGCTGTGATATCTAGCTATGTTATTTTCTTTCGGCTATTCTGCAAAGTCCAAAGCCATGATCGGACATTATGCAGACTCGGCGGCAGCAGCCGCGTTCAACTCGCCCACCTCCAGCAAGTGCATGATGAACTCCTGCTGCGCAGGCGTAGTGGCCTTGGTCAGCTCGTTGTACGATGCGGGGTTGTGCTGCTGGAGACCAGTGAACACTTCGCGGAAGATGACATAAGGATCAAGCGAGTCCAAGGGCGACTCAAAGTAGATCTCCTCCTCCAAGTCATCAAAGTCCTCCTCCTCATCTTCGTCCTCGTCGTCATTTTCCTCACCCTCGGCATCGTTGGCACGCTTGGCAGCCTGCTGGGCAAGGAACTCGAGGTACTCGTGGCCCTCGTCGTAGACATCCTCCTCGTCGTCGACCCACTCTTCTTCAACATCGTCATCCTCGCCGGCAAGGGCTGCCTCCAGCTCGTCCTCGTCATCATCACTATCCTCGCCAGAATCAGAGTCAGAGTCAGAGTCAGAGTCAGAATCATCGTCTGATACAATGTTGTACATCTTTTCCATTTCCTTGCGCTCTATTTTCGTTAAGTTGAAAATAATAAAAACACGGGTTAGAAACGCAATGAAATACGAGACTCCACTGCGATTAAGACAACAAAAACCGCAATTTCAAACGTACTGGCTTGGGCAACAGGCAGACCCTCAAAGTTGGTCAACAGCCCGTCCAGGACCTGTGGCCATCCACTTTGCAGTGCCGCAGGAAGCTGCTCCACAGGAACGTTCAGAATCGAGCACAGGGCAACAATCGACAGCTTCTTGTCGTGCACACGCGAGAACTTGTCCAAGTTGCCAAACCACACGGTCAAGAACCGCTGGGTCTGGCCACTCTCCTCCAACAGACGCAATGTCGCCGCAGCGTTGTAGTACAGAGCGTTCATGACCACCTCAATCGCCTGGACACGGAACTCGATTGTCTGGATACGGTCCTCGGGACCAAGGTACTCAAAGACCAGGCCAAGAATAGGTGCCAAGTACTTGTCGACGTGGCCACGGCAGTTCAACAGAAGCGACTCGGCCAGCTTGCAGGCACAGACACGATCGTTCTCACCCAGACGGTCACTCTTCATCACAGTCTCGATAATGTCGTACATCATGTGCTGCAAGTTTTCGTTCTGGCAGAATACGTCCTTGCCGTACGAAATGTAGTTATCGAGCGAGGGCAACATCTCCTCCATAAAGTCCAGAGCAGATTCCTTGAAGGTCTTGTAGATCAGCTCAAGGATGCCCCACATGTTGACCGAGATGGACTTGCCAGAGAAAGTGCAGCTGTCAATGATCTCAAAGACACCATCAAACAGATCGATGATCGAGTTCTGGAGGGTATGGGTGATGACGGGCAACAGGGCAATCTCGAGTTGGTTCAGCACCTCGGGGGTGCTTTCCAAGCTCAAGATCAGAGTACCCATGGTCTTGAGTACACCCATGGCGGCCATAGTCTTGTCGGCAGCCTCATCAGCAGCGGCGTCCGAGTAGTCGTCCACACTTTCGGCAGTGGGTCCCATGTCGGCACAGATGCGCAAGAAGGTGTCGCGCAACTGCTCGCAAAGCTGGACAGCGAAGGGTGCCAAATCCTGGGCAAAGACCTCAACAAACTCCTCCATGACGTTAGCGAGAGTGTCGACGTCAATCTTGTTGGTGATGGCCAGGAACTCGTGCATGATAAACTGGAGGTGGGGCTTCATAGCCTCACAGACGGCCTCGTGGCGGATCATAGGGCGGAGGGCCAAGGCGGCAGTGACCTTGACGGGGAGTTCCTCGTCGCGCAAGCACTCCATAAGACCAGTAAAAGCCACGCCGACGTTGTTGGTGTCCTCGAAGTCCAAGTCGCTGAATTTGTTCACCATATCACAGGCCTATATATTCGAATGAGGAAGCGACAATCAGTCAGTATTCCGAATGGCAAAGAGAATCTTAAACCAAAGTTGGGACTGTTATCAATCCACTTACGCGAGCACGGAGGAAGGGGTATTGGCTCTTGAAGTCAGGGAAGATGTGATTGACAAAGAAGGGCTCCATCATGCTGGCAAGGGATTTCTAGATCAAGCAAAAGCGCAGATTTTCCAGAGAGTCAGTCCCATATCCAATTACAACCGCTTCGTCGTGTCAATTATGCTGTTGTGACATCAACATCTTACCTTGCGAAGAATAAGAGGAGCAAGAGCGCCGACCATGACGAGGGCACCGTCCTTCTCTCTGGGGTTCTTGGCATCAACAGGGGCATCATTGTACTTTTGGAGGACCGAGTTGGCCAGGTTCAAGATCTGCATGAAAGAGTTCTGGCGGTAGCGGGCCATGGTTGTCATGAAGCTGGTGGCAGAGGCGGTGGGGCTTGTAAAGTCTTCGATGACCTCGATCTTGGCGTGGATGTACTCAACTGCATCATCCACCCAAAGAGCCTCGTCAGCGGCAGTGAAGCACAACTGAGGGAAGACAAAATGGGTGATCAAGGTCTCGGAGTGGGGCTTCATGATTGACCAGATGTTCTTATCCTTGACACTCTCCTCGAAAAAGTTGCCGATCAGGCACAAAACACGAGGGCTCAACCAGGTTTGCTTAGCGACCCACAGCTCGACCTGCTTCAAGTATGCGGACAAAATATTGGGGGCAAAATTTCTGACAAATCCGTTGGCAAACTCCTTGAACTTGGACTCGGAGGTAAGAGCTGGAGGGTTGCCGTATCTGTAAGTGTTCCGAGATGGAAGACGGTTCAGTTAGCATTCAATAAGCCTTCATACTTCCACAAGATGGGTTCAGTTAAACTATTCTTACCTTGTGTAGAGGCGGTTAAGGCATTGGTATGCCCAACGCTTGGCCTTCCACCAGGGGTGCTTCTCAAGCTCCTCGAGATCGGCAGGGAGTCCCTCAGTGGGGATGGGCTTCTCGATCATCTGGATGAACAAGGTTCCCCAGGGGACCAAGGATGCGCTGTCGCGCTGGCGCTCCGAGAGATCGATCTGGATGGTGTGGTGGTAGCACTTGAAGATGATCTTAAGCATCTCAGCAGCCTCGACATTGTTGGCGTTGATCAATCCTGCGCCGATCTGCTGAATGGCAGGGAAGAAGGTGCCAATGATCTCGTCCAGTGGCTCGCGGTCAGAGACCTTGAACCTATTGAAGTTCGCAATAAAGTCAGTAACATGGAAAATAAGCTTATGTAGCGAGTACTCATCTGAATGACTTGGTAACGCTTACTTGTAAACGCGAGTGGTCTCCTTCAAAGCCAACAGCCCAATAAAGACGATCTTGGGGTCCTGGGACTGAAGCAGAGTCTGCACCTGAGCAAGGTAGCCGGGGTACTTGGTAGGGAAGTCGTTAGCCAGAATCACTCCGAGAACGGTCAAAAGCTGGGTGCTGTAAATATTACCATGTGATAGATCTGGAGTTAGTGATTTTGTTCCAATAATGGCTTGGTGATGGTAGTTAATCATGCCTGTCATACATTACCGGACAATAGTGGGTGTGGAGGCCAGGAGCTGTAGGATGTTGGCCTTGATGGTATCCTTGTCAGCTTCTGCGATCTTGAGGTGAGCAGGAGTCGACTCGTTCTCGTACCAATAGCGCTTGATGGCGTTCTTGAAGTAGATTGAAGCTGTGTAGTGGTAAAAATGGTTCAACGGCGTCAATACAGTGAGCGAGTTGTTCATCGTGTGCTACCATGGTCGAAAAAGACAAAATATTTCTCTCACATACCAGCCTGGCGCACATGCATATCGGACTCCTCGGATCCAATGATTTGCATCGAAGCCAACAAGGTGCCCTGAGTTCCCTCGAGCTATTATTATTATTATTTTTTTTTTTTTTTTTTTTTTTTTCCCCATTTAAAGACATTCCATAAGTCAGTGTTGAGTGAATTGTGATGAACGCGTCTACTTGTTCATTTGTTCGTCCATGTGTTTGTAGACGCCTTGTTGTTACCTGTTTCAGCTGCAGCTCAGCCTGAATGCGGACATTGGCGTCTGACTGGAATGTGGATTGGAAGAGGTGGTAGAGTGCCTGAACGTCCATGGTGTATTGTGTTGAGGAAGTGTGTTTGGTGAGTTAATGAGGGAAATGAGGTTGACAGGATCCAATCCACACGAGTTCAGGTCAATCTGTGTTGCGGGAATTGGGATGAAGAAAAAAAAAAAAAAAAAAAAAAAAAAAAAAAAAAAAAAAAAAGGCTCGCTTTTGACCAGCTGTGAGCATTTTTTTTTTTTTTTTTTGTGCCCTAAGCGGCCAACCCACCGCCCACCCAAACGAAGGGAAAACACGACCGTTGTTTGGCAGTCACCATTGCCCAAGGGATGATCACCAGTGGAGGAGTCGCGTTGTTCACACAAGTGCCATGTCCGTGGTCTGGGAGCTATGTGACAGACATGCTTCGATGACACCCTCTGGCCTGAGCAGAGGAACGTGGCAACTGGGCTTGTCCAATGAGATTCCCCGGTTTGGCCGTTGGAAATGAACCAGGGGCACAGTAAGCAGTCCTAAAAAAAAGAGCGGGTTCCTCAAGGATAATGGCTATCGTGCCCCTTAACTCACCCTTTCGCAATTGGTTGGCTGATATTTGCGGGGTCAACTCAGCGATAAGATTCTCTTTGCTCTTTCTCTTCACTCTTTCTTTTTTGTTGTGTTGTTCGCGACTCTCCTTCCATTCATTCCTCTCTTTCCCAACTCCCATTGACCTCCTTCCAACACTTATTTCGCATTAAACAACCGCAATCAATGCTGCCCATTACTCGTCGCCTGCTCGCCTCCGCTCCTCGCCGGTTACAGGCTGTCTCCTTGAGACCCAGCTTGGCCCTGACAGCGGTTGCGCGTGCTTCCACCCCCTCGATCGCTCGCGGTGCCTTCTCCACATTCTCCAAGGCATCTTTCGCAGCCGCTCTCTCCAAGGACAAGGCATACACTGCCGACAAATACCCACACCTGCAGCGCAACCAGGAGTTCAAGAAGGTGCGCTGAGAGGCGATATCTATCGATTTTTTTTATTATCGTTGTTTGTCGGAGAATAGTGACTAATTAGAGTTGTGATCCGAATTGTCCATGACTCTTCATTTTTTCTCACTTTTTCTATCTCCAATGGTTAACCCCAACGTTTCTGGATATCTTTTCTGGCAACAGCTCACGGATGACGATCTTGCTTACTTCAAATCCATCCTGGCACCCTCGGCACTGACTCAGGACGAGGGCGATCTCGAGGCATTCAACAACGACTGGTTGCAAAAGTACCGCGGCCAATCCAAGTTGGTACTGAAGCCAAGTACTACCGAGCAGGTTTCGCAGATCTTGAAATACTGCAACGACAACAAGTAAGAATGCGTTGGCTTGATCCTTAAAACTCAATTGTGGCATTTCAACTCACACTGTTTTCTCTTTGTGTTTGCTTCTTTCTAGGCTTGCTGTCGTGCCACAGGGAGGCAACACAGGGTTGGTGGGAGGAGCCGTCCCTGTCTTTGACGAAATCATTATTTCGACCGCCAACATGAGCTCGATCCGCAGCTTTGACAATGTCTCGGGTGCATTGGTCTGCGATGCTGGATGCATTCTGGAGGTCCTGGACAACTACGTAGCTGAGCGTGGATACATCATGCCTCTGGATCTTGGAGCCAAAGGAAGGTATGTCTTGCCCAAAGAATATTAAAGGATCTAATTTCATTGGGGTGTGCACGAAAGGGGACAGAAATAACAAATTCGAGCTAATTCTTATCGTTTTGAATGATAGCTGCCATATCGGAGGCAACGTCGCCACAAACGCTGGTGGCTTGAGACTGTTGCGCTATGGATCCCTTCACGGAACTGTTCTTGGATTGGAAGTTGTAAGTCGTCGAATTGTTCTGCCTTTGTCATGGATCTTGCGGTCGCTCACAACCCTCCTTAATTTTTTTTTGTTTTGAATACGACACCAGGTCCTTCCCGACGGAACAATTCTGGACAACCTCTCAACACTGCGCAAAGACAACACTGGTGAGGATTTGAGTGTGTAGATCGGAGGGCGTTTTGTTGCGCTTCTGGAAACCACTAACGACAAGTGCCTCATATGAATAGGATACGACCTGAAGCAACTATTCATTGGATCAGAGGGTTCTTTGGGAATCATTACTGGAGTGTCCATCCTGGCTCCCAAGCGCTCCAAGGCCGTCAACGTAGCACTCTTGGGTGTCAGCAGCTTTGAGCAGGTCCAGAACGCCTTCAAGCGTTCAAGAGACGAACTCTCTGAGATTTTGTCCGCGTTCGAATTCTGGGACAAGGCGTCGATCGATCTGGTCAAGCAACACTTGGTCGCTGGTGCCAACGATCCCTTGGAATCTGAGCACCCTTTCTACATTCTGATCGAGACCAGTGGCAGCAACAAAGACCACGACGACGAGAAGCTGAACAACTATCTCGAGGGGCTTCTGACGGATGACGTTGTTCAGGACGGTGTCGTGGCCCAGGATACAACCCAGTTCAACAACCTGTGGTCGATCCGTGAGGGTATCCCTGAAGCGTGCTCCAAAACTGGAGCTGTCTACAAATACGATCTGTCAATGCCTGTCCCAGTGCTCTACGACATGGTGCAGGATATGCGTACTCGATTGAGCGACAGTGGTGTGTTGGGCGAAGGCAAGCCTGTCAAGTGTGTTGTTGGCTTTGGACACATCGGAGATGGTAGGCTACATCACGAGGCTTGGGGTTCGACGTGTGTAGTTGGTGCCAACAGCGACTAACATGCTTTTTTTCCGATAGGTAATTTGCATTTGAACATTATGGCTGAAAAGTACACCGACGAGGTCACTGGATTGATTGAGCCATTTGTATATGAGTGGATCGGTAAGTTAGCACGAAGGTGGATGTCCAAAAAAAGAAGGTCAGGTTATTAACAGTTGGAAAATCTATGTCCCATAGCCAAGCAAAGCGGATCAGTCTCCGCAGAACACGGTCTTGGCTTGATGAAGACTGGAGCCTTGCACTACTCCAAGTCACCCTCGATGATGAAGCTGATGCGTCGCGTCAAGGACATGATCGATCCCAGGGGAATTATGAACCCTTACAAGTTCCTGCCATAGCTGATTCGCCTCGAGCACTAATGTGTTTTCTTATTTGCATATTTATAAACATTTCATATCCTTCTGCGCTGCTTTTTCTGGATCGGAGGTGCTAAAGCTGGGAGAATGGGTGGCGTAATGCGCGAAGGTGGCGCAATTTGCGGCGTCTGTCCAACGGCTGTTTGGACTTGAGGCTATGCGATGGAAACGTGCGATCATTGGTTAGCCGTTTTTCTTCGAGATACAAACATAGTCGCCGTACTACTCACTTTGCACTTCAAGATGTATACTTACAGGATGAATTAGCTGGGCCATGGTGGGCCCTTGAAGCATGGCATGAGGCGCACTTGGCAACAGTTGTTGGTGTCGCTCCAGGCGGATCCGCCTTGCGTCTGGGTCTCCTGTCTTGTGTCCAATGTCGCGTCGTCTTTGTGCCAGCTTTTGTTGTGTATCGTGAACAGATTCGAACTCGGGTGCATAGCGCGTGTGCAGCAGCTGTGAGAAGAAGTTGTATCCGTTGAGCTTTCTTTTTGATGTCCTGATCGGATAAAGGTGCGAGTGCGAAAAGTTGAGTAGATGATCTTGAGCAGATCAGACAGGGAGAGACGTGCCTTTGTACCTTGCATCCTGGATGTGGCTGTAGGAGATCAAGTAGGCCTGAGTGAATTGTTCTGAGGGGTAGGTGTCCAGACGGCGGTATCTAAAATATCATGTTTGGTGGCGATGGTGGCAAAAAAAACTGTAGTGTCAGACATGTTTGCTTCAAGAAAGGTACGAGTCAGCCCAGCTCATGCCTGACTCACTCTTCAATCTCTCCATGGATGCCGCACAGGTCCACCAGCTCATCGATGACTCCGTAGGATGGTACGTTCTCGATGATGAGATGCCGTGATTCGTGGTTGATGGTGTAGACCCATCCTTCTGATGACATTGGTTGTTGGAGAAGGAGAAGAAGCGAGCGAAGCAGAGATGCTTCTTCTCCTTCTCCAGGACTTGTGCACGTGCCCTGAACACACAAAGTTGAGCCATTGGAGCCTTGGAGGTCTGAACGATGGACACTGCGCTTCCCACATACTCACGCCCGCGCTCGTCACACACACACATCACCTATTTCTCCACAGCCAAAAGACACGCAAAGTGAAAGACAGAGAGGGAACGAGGCGTTGTCACAGTCTGAACAAGAGGACGAAGAAGTGAACAAAAGCAGTGTGTTTCCAACCTTCCAATGCATCCATGTCCATCGAGCTCCAGTCCTGCTAGTTCTCATCCATCCCCCAAGTCGTCTTCGTCATCCCCTCTCCCCTCTCCCCCCTCTCTTTCCTCCTCTGTCCCATTCATCGTTGCTGGTGCTCTTATTGCTGCTGCATTGCTGCTCGTCCATCCACAGTGCATCTCTACTGCTTCTCATCCACTCGTTGGCTCTGTCTCACCATCTCCACTCTTTGTTGATTTGTCGTCGCTGTCAGCATTCAACGCTGCATCGTCCACCTCCCCACTCCATCGTCACCCTCGTCTCTCCTTTTGCCTCTCTTCCGAACACAAGCAAACCATCCTTCTCTCGGGCGTGTGCCTTGTCCTATTCTATTCTCCATTCATCCACCTGCGAACCCTCATTCGCCACATCCATCACATGGCTTCCTGGGACCAAATCAGGAACGAGGTCCGCTCCTTCCGCGCCTCGGTCCAGCCCACCGTTACCACCATCCGCGACTTTGTCTTTGACTCGCGTCATGACCGCATCTACTTCCTCGCCAACGACTTGTCCAAATCCTCCAAGGCCCCGATGCTCTTCCGGGTCGACCTGCCAAAGCCATACTCTGACGGTGATCGAGATCAAGACCTCGACCAAGACATGGACGACGAACATGATCACACTTTGTTTGAGCGGGACATGGAAAGCAGCTCCAGCTACGAAGAGTCGAGCGACCAGGATATGGCCGGGCTTGTGCCTTTCCATCCCGACACCTACCAGTTTGCCGGCCCCCCTTCACTGCACCACACGATCCCCGCCCTCATTCCTGGCCCACGAGGATCACATTCGTACCACCAAAACAACCACAAGAACAGCGCTGGATCGTCGTCGTTTAGCTTTGGCAAGGCCTCGTCATCGCCACCCTCAGAAGGGACATCCTCTGGAGCAACGCCCTCGCTCACGGACCAAATTCTTGCTGCAGCCCCTGTGCTCACCTGGGTGCCTGTGCTGTCCGAAGACTGGCTTAAGCACGCCCACGCCACTTTACAGCACTCGCCCAGTGAGCGGCTCTCGTCCTTCCAGTTTGAGCCGCAGGTGAATCGTCTAATGTTCCCCTATGGCGCAGCCATCTACGTTGGCAACGTTCAAGAGGTATGGTGATGTTGACTACGGCAATTGTTGACTTTTTGAAAGAAAGCACCTCTGTTTGAAACAAAGGTGACGCATGAACCTTGTTGGTCATGCAGTCGTTCCCGACGGTCTGCGGGATGTTTTCTCACCCAATTTTTTTTTTTCGGTTTGTAGGATGGCAAAGTCAACCCGCAGCCAGCACGACCAGTGGACCACGGCCGTGCCTTCAATCTCAGTCGCCCACCTTCTACAGGAGTATCACAGAATGCACTCACCGCCAGCTTCCACTTTGTGTCCGTCTCTGGCCCATTGACTTCTCCACGAACAGGAACACTTCCAAATGGCACCGCTACCAACTCGCCACCCGTCGAAAAGGTGTCTCCTGCGGGGCGGTCTGACCCAAAGCTCGGAGGCACAGATCTAAATCTCATTGCTTTTACTCGGGATCAGGACATTTGGGTGATGACTACCTCTGGGATCGAGACCCAGCTCACATTCTGCTCCAGGAATAACAAAAAGTCGGCGATCAGTTGTGGCATTGCCGAGTTTGTCATGCAAGAGGAGTTTCACCGATTCACCAACTACTACTGGGCGCCATCATGTCCGACGAAAACACTTGTGTCGCCCACTTCTATACCAACGTCGCCTGTATCAACACCGTCACATCCCCAGGTTGTATCATCATCCATCCAAAGTTCTGGAGCATCACCCATTTCAGGATCGCCACCCACGTTGGCAACAGGGCACATGCACAACGGCTCCCGTTCATCCAAATTTTTTCCGAGGTGCAAGGAGCGGATATTGTATCTGCAGGTTTCAGAAGCAATGGTTGACTTGGTGACGATATCTCGGCAGGGAATGCAACCGGATCATGAAGAATATCGATACCCACATGCAGGAACGCCCAATGCTGTCTCGGACCTGCAGATTGTAGAGTTTGTACCGAAGCGGTGTGACGAGGTAACTATCCTACCCAACAACGGAGGCATCAGAATACAGCGGGAAAAGTGGTATCTAAATGGAGCATTTTGTTACAAATAGGACCATGTTGGCGAACCATTACACAAGCGACTCTGGGGTCGAGCATCCTTGTACAAATTGTTTCCTTGGCTCGAGTATATTGTCCGCTTTGGCTGGCTGCCTGACGGCGAAAGGTACGTATCTATAAACTGCCCCTTTGACCTAAATGGACCCTATAGTGGTTTTGGAGGCTAATGTCTATTTCTTCCTGTCTATAGTGTTTGGGTTCAAATATTGGATAGACGTCAGCAGGTTACTGCCATTGTGACGATACCGCTGGAATGCTTCATGTCGGTGACAGAACAGGCCGATTCATCAGAGCAGGTCGAAGATGACCTTGCCAGTCGGATGCGGGTTATATATGAAGAGCGAAGCGATTGCTGGATCAACGTGAGTCATTGTTCTTCTTTCTGCAGACCTGTCGACATCCTTCGCCATCCCCCATACTAACGTATCTCGTTTCATGGATCACAGGTGACAGACATTATTCACTTTTTCCCGACCCCAAGGATAGACTTCCCACAAGATCCAGCATTGAGTGACGCGATACAGTTTATTATTTCATCCGAGAAGACAGGATTCAGACACCTTTATTTGGCGACTCACTCGATTTCTGGACTGAGCATGATACCTATTACTTCAGGAGACTACCAGATTGTGGACAAGCAAATCACAGTGGACGCCAATCGCCAACTGGTTTATTTCATTGCCAAAAAGGACTCTGTGCTCGAGACACATCTCTATGTGGCCAGCTACGCCCGTGGAGCGTCCTCAGACAACATCAAACGGCTTACAGATCTTGGATTTAGCCACCAGGTTACGGTCGATGTGGACAAGAGCCGGTTCTTGACTCTGTACTCGAGCATGGATCAGAGCCCCGCCTGCGCTGTCATGCATCTGCGGTGGGCGGATTGCAAAGCGAGTGGGTCAGCTATGCCACCGATCGAGGATGTTCATGACGGCTCGAATACACCCTGGTGCTCGTGTGGATGCCAGTTCCCAAAAATTTCGTCTCATGCTTTTGTGATTCGGGAAGGGATTACCAATCTTTCTGCCAAGAGGATCCGCCGGTACCCAATCGTACCTGCTCAAGGTGTGACCAATGGACATACGCGGTCATGCTCTGACTCGTCCATGACTTCTCGAGTGGACAGCCAAGCGTTATCAACACCCTCTGGATCGACCATTAATGGCTTCAAGAGTGGGTCTATGAATTCGATCTCTGGATTCCTGGCGAGCCATTTGTTGTCTACGCACTTGCTTCCAGGACCAAAGCCCGTAGTGCACGAGTCGAGTATGGTGGTCCATGGGCCCAATGGCACGTCACCCACTCTATCATCATCACCGTCTTCCAACTCGTGGACTAGAGGCAGCCTGCGGTTTGCTCCAACCCATCCTTCAGGATCTTCTTCGTCGTCAGCCTCGACCTCCTCCAACATGGCCATCAATGCAGCGCACCATCCAGTGGGCGAGTTTTTCACGTTTACAAGCTCGGACAATGTGAAGCTACACGGATGCCTCTACCGTCCATCCAACTATATCGAGGGGCAAAAATACCCGACACTGGTGTCGATCTATGGAGGGCCAAGGTCCCAGATGGTGACGAACGAGTACAAGCTGCCCAAGTTTCTGCGTATGTTCCTGGCAACACGATTGGGGCTTGCAGTAGTGATGATAGATGGGCGCGGGAGCAACGACCGTGGCGTGGCGTTTGAGAGTCCGCTGCAACACCGGATGGGACAGGTTGAGATCCAGGACCAAGTGGAAGGGCTACAATTCCTAGCGAAGCCTGAGAATGGCGGGTTGGTGGATATGGATCGTGTGGCGATCTCTGGGTGGAGTTATGGTAAGTTGTGGGGTGACTTTTGTAAATGCTAAATATACTTTGTTTCTACACGAGATGTAGCTGACACTTCCATGCCCATCTTAGGAGGGTACCTGTCCCTCATGGCCCTGGCTCAGTATCCCGAGATCTTCAAGGTGGCGATTGCGGGCGCGCCGGTGACCCAGTGGGAGCTGTACAACTCTGCGTATACGGAGCGGTACATGGGGCTGATCCACGAGAACAAGGACGCATATGTCAAGAGCAATGTTCTCAGTTGGGCAGACAAATTTCCAGACAAGTAAGGACTCTTTTTTAACTATACCATCGTTGTTCATAGTGGCATGACCATTGACATCCCTTTCTTTATACTAGTGAAAATCGCCTCTTAATTGCTCATGGACTGATTGATGAAAACGTCCATTTCACAAACACGGAAACATTGGTGGCGGACCTTGTGCGGTTCAATAAACCGCACCAGATCCAGCTGTACCCCACGGAGCGCCATGGCCTGCGTGATGCGCGTGTGAACGAACACTTTGAGACATTGATGTTCTTTTGGCTCAAAAACTATCTCTGAGGAACGTAATAAAAAGGGAAGGATATAGAGAGACAGCTTGGTGGTATATGAAGCATATGGCAAACATTGAAAAAAAAGAAAGAAAAAAAGGGTTGAGGGTGGCCCGTGCTTCCTAATCAGCAACGATACGCGTCTCTTTCTGATGTTTAAATAGACTCGGGCACTTGCAGGTGCTTTCTACGCGATTTGCTATGGTAGTCAAGACACGTCTTGATGATGACCAACTCAACAGTATGCGCAATTGCTATTTGAGTCGCGCTTTTGACTGCTCATATCCCTTCCTTGGTAGCTCTGCTCTGTTTGGAAAGGGAAAGAGTGAGAGCGAGATATGAGCACTTTTTCCGTATGGTGCGGATGCACTCACATAAGCGCTCTGTTCCATCTGTCCATCCATCTATGCCGTGACATGCTATGCCGTGACATGCTATGCCATGGCTGGTGCGTTGCAGAGCAGCAATTGGCCTTCTTTTTCTTGCTTCTTTTTCCTGTTCTTCTCTGTCGTCACTCCCTTCCTTCCCTGTCCTTTGTCGCATCCCTGTACTCACCCCTCTCTTTCTCTCTCATTGTTCTGTCGTTCTTTCCTTCCTTCTGTCCTTGCACACACCGTACCATCCACACCCTAGTCCAGACCATCCATCCCTGCACTTGCTCCACTCCCCAGCGACCCCTTTTGTCCTCGACCCATCCATCCATTCCAACAGACGTTTGTCTCTGCATTCCTCCATTGTCTATAATCCGAATCAAGAAAACAACGTGGCATCTCTCTTTCTTTCTTTTCTTTTCTTTTCTTTGCTCTCTCATTCTCTCGCTCGCTCTCACTCCCTCTTTACTTTCTGCATTCTGCATCCATCCCTCCATCCCTCCATCCTCTCCCTCGTCTTGCTTGCCTTGTCTCTTCTCTTTCTCCTGCTCCTCCCTCCTCCCTCCTCCCTCCTGCTTCCACCTCTTCCCTCGTTCTTGCCTGCCTTCTTTCTTCTCTCCCCTACCACCTCTCCTACCTCCTTTGAGCACAATCACACATCGACACAAGGGTCACATCCAATAAGCTGTACATAGACACATCCACATCCACACCCTTGCTTGCATCCAATCCATCCATTCATTCATTCAATCCAATCCAATCCAATCCATTCAGTCCACACCCCAACAGTAAAGGCTACCCGTTTTTATTTATTTTATCTGTATTTTATTTATTTTTTGCCTCCAAGTTACTTTCACCCACATATCTTGGCCTCCTTTCCAATCTCAATCTCTTTGCATTTCTCGTCCACCATTCACAGCACCAACCCATCATGGCCGCACTGCGAGCCATGCTCCAGTTGAGATCCTCTTCTTCCTCACAACAACAACAACAACAACCCGCCTCTACCAACAGCCTCCTCGCACACCCCGATACCGCCCCCCTCAACAGCCACTTTTACACCAACTCGGGGGGCATGCTCCAGTCGTCGCTTCAACAAGGGCCAGGGCCTGGCCTCGCCGCTGTTTCTTCCGTTGGACCCAGTGGGCCATCGTCGATACTGTCCTCTGCCGCCTCGACCACCACCATGCCGGCCCTGTCCAAGCCAGCACAGAGCAAGAAGGTGCTGAACCTGGGGCTTCACTCGGGCGCAGCCTGCGGAAATCTAGGTGAGTCTCTTTCTTTTATGGTCATGAAATGGGTACATGGCCTTTAATTCCTTTGATTTTGAACCAGGCCGGTACAGACAACCCAAAAAAAAAAAAAAAAAAAAAAAAAAAAAAAAGGGAGGGTGGGTGCTTTTGGGGGGAGGGTGAGTGAGAAAGAGAGATGGCAGGAGGCCTTCGCCAAAGCGAGGAAGGGGAAGGGAAGGGAAGGGAGGGGAGTGGAGAAGAGGAAGCGAAGGGGACCACATCGATTACGGCATCCATCTCTCACCCACACTCTCGCACACGGACACACCTCCACCCTTTCATTCATTTATTCTCTCTCTCACTCTTTGTCACCCATTGGCACACGCTCTCACCTCCACACACGAGACACACCATGGGCAATTATACTAGTTTCGTGCCAGCATGTCGCTCTTTTTCCTTTTCTATTTTCTTTTGTGATTTGTGACGATTGGGAAGCCATTGAGGAAAGAAACACAAACAAAAAAAAAAAAAAAAACTAGTTGCTCACAGAGCACAAAGCGAAAGAAAACTCAACCAAGGAAAAACGGGAACATGTCAGCCATCCATTGAAAGTAAAAGAAAAACGGGAGCATGAAGCGAACACAATATTATGTATCATCTGCAGGCATGGGCGTCAATCAAGGCAGGAAGGAGAAAAGCAAAGCATACGAACAAGAGATGAGAGACAGACCATGGCTAAATACATGCAACATGTACTTGTTTGATTTGCAGTTGGCACTTGCAGTTGCAGTTGCAGTTGCAGTTGCAACGGGTGGTTAGTTGCAGATATCGTCTATCCATTCATTCATTCCATCATTCATTCATTCATTGAGACGGTGCTGCAAGTGTGCCGATGTGTGCCTGTGTGAATCTCTCTGTGTGTGCCATTGTGTGAATTGTGCCCTTGTCTTTCTGTTCGCGTATTAGAAAAGAAACGGGATAAAAAGCTTCTTTGCTTTCCAAAGGGCCAAAGGGCAGCTGTGCAGAAGGCAGAACTGAAAAGAACTATGGGACCATTGATAACAAATTGTGTGTGTGTGTGCGCATGTTAGCGATTGTTTGTTTTGGACAACGTGGGGATCATGGATCTGAAATCTGCAATCTGTAATCACACACTTCGAACGGGGAACACATGAAGGCAGGATAGGACCATTGACAAATATCGACAGAATAGTCGACCGTGTATCCAACATCCAACGGGTGAATGTCAATGGTTGTCCATTGCTAGCAATATTGTCAATGCTGTCGGTATTAGATAACTGTGCAATTTTTTTTTCCCACTGAATTTTTTTTTTTTTTTTTTTCCCGTTGAACCTTCAATCCCTCTATCATCACCTTACGCCCAATGACCCATGTCCCATGTCCCATGTCCATTTTCTCCACTTTCCCCCCACTTTCCCCTACCGCTCTACGCAGTTGCACTTTTTTCTTTTTTTTTTTTTATTTTGGGTGTCTTCACATTCATTCATTTGTCTCATTTTTCACTTCCATTCTCCTTTCCCAACCATACTTTTCCTCACCTTCCTCATCCTCGGTCTAAACATATACCCTCGGAGCAGATGCGAATAGGCCACTCCACGTGCCGCCTGGGCCATGGAGGTGGAGATGGGGTCCTGGACTTGCATAACACTTTCGGTTCAACTCTGCAAAGACAAAAGGGGGCAGTCTAGACAACAAACTCAATTGCTCACGCGCCATAGGAGCTTCGCTTCCCATCCACCATCCTCGCCATCTGGTCTGGGAGAGCATTCTTTTCGCTCATATCAGACCCAAAACTGACGACATATATCTCTATCGACAATTGCCGACTAGGCCTTGTCAAGTTTGCGCTCGATAATGGACAAGCAATCGACTCGGTCGTCAACGGCGTGTTTCCCATCCATGCGGCCAGCTGCAGCAACGCTAATGTCGCTGTGGTCCGGTATCTGATTGAACGTGGCGCGGATGTCAACGCCCGACGCCTGCCACGCAAGTACAGCAGCGAGAAGGGAGTGTAAGTGTATTGTTATTGCTCCGATTACTGCGAATATGGCGACAATCAATCTTCTGGGGCGATGGGTGTTGTTTTTCATGCCATACATTCTTCGATCCCACCCGATCCCTTCCTCATCTCCTCGCGTGCGACCCTTTTGTGGATGATGCGGAAGAAAATTGGACGCGGAAAAAAAACGCACAGACAACCACGGGAGACAGTAACAGAACAAGCATGAAAGAATGCACTGACTCACTCCGACTTGTCTCACTCTTGCCCCCTCCATCTTCCCGTCTGTGCATGCTTTCCCGGTGACACAGACAAACGGTAGGGACAACTGGATCCACCCCACTGCACTTTGCAGCAGCCAATGGTTGTCTGGCCATCGTCGAGATCCTTCTGAGACACGGCGCAATCGTTGACGTGATTGACAAGGTTAGAAGAGTATTCTACTGCCAGACGCATACCTGTTTGAAGGTGCTGAAGAGCATTTATTCTGACAACCTGTGTGTCCAATTTCTTTGAAAAAAAATAGTATGGATCATCACCCCTCTCGGTGGCTGCTGCCAGGAACCATCCCGACGTCGCTAGCTTACTCCACATGCACTCATGTATGCAACGTGGCATTCAAGACATGTCTCCTGACGTGGAAATCAAGGATCCCTTTGACAGACGAAGCAGTGGCGAATTTGGTCTACGTCTTTCACCAACAGGAGGTCGACCAACAATAAGCGGACACCCCAAAGATACCACACCTCTTTTTGCAACTCGCCCACATGCCACCAACGCCACTACCCCAACCACCATCACCACCTCTACCATCCGCGTGGCTGGACAGCGCAGGATCAGCTTGCCCTCTATCAAGGAGTCGCCCACGTCGCCCAACCTCGCAGCACCTCGCCAGTCTTGTGATATTAACCGCTTACCCCACTCGACTGAGCCATTGGTGCGATCTGTTTCGGCCATGACTGAATTATTGTCCCGTGCTCTTGGCACACCTGAGCCATCCCCATCTTCGACCTTCTCCAAGCAGCTAACACCACAACAACGTCCACAACCCCAACATCACTCACAAAAGCACCAAGGACCAGTACTCTTGCCAGCACACATACTCGCCAACTCTCGTCTTGAACTGCCGCGGAGCTTGCAGCGCTCACATACTGCACATGTATCACAGCGAAAAGTACCCGTCACGCTAGCTTCTCAGGGATCGCCATCAGTACCCACCACTACCGAAAACTCGATCAAGCGACGGCGATCCATGGAGTCGACTGCGATGTTGTCGCCCAACTCGGCTCTGGGACTCAGTCGTCGCAAGTCGTTTGATCAGCTGGGGAGCATTCTGAGGAGTGACAGCAAGACCAACTTGGCGAGTAAAAACACCACAGTTACGCCTGTTACGACAACAGCAACTGCGGCACCAGGATCAGTATCAGCGACAACAAGGCGGTCGTCGGATGCGTCAACGTCTTCACATGCCACCAACTCGTCCATCACCACAGCCGACAGCGTAGAGACTGGGAACACGTCCGAGTCTGTTTTGTCGACCCCACGATGCAGTCAGGAAGGAGGCGATTTCTTGGACAAGTCAAGGGCAGTTCCCCTGAGCACGGCACAGCACCTCATCGATTCTGGTGTGCCTAGCAAGACTGCTCCACCTCTGACACGATCCACCTCTCAACCATGCATGGACAAGGCTATGATGCGATCACGGCAGTCTCGACCTGGCCCAGTGACCTTTGCGACGGAGCTGGAGACAACGTTAGGAGTGCGGCCGTCGCTGGATATCTCAAGGTTGGATCTGAACCGCGAGAGCGAGCGTGAACGGACAGGGCTCCATGTTCGGCATCAAAGCACGCCTGCAGAAAAGGGCGAAGATAACATTGACATGGACCTTGAGATGCCTGGACAGCTGTTCCGGCGCAAGACGATGCAAGAGCAAGGGACTTTGCCGAAACTACTGGCTATCCCTCGGTACCACAGCATGGGACCCACGATTGAGGTGATGGGTGGTAGCTCAAGTCCGAGCAGCGACCACAACCTCTCACAGTCGGGTGCGAATACTCCTTCAGGACGGAATCTGTCGCGGCCGTCGTCGCCCTCGCTCCCTCGGCCCTCTTCAGCAGCGTCGGGAGCGTACAGCACTCTCTCGGGCAGCGCCACCGTTTCTGGCCGCTTTGCACGGATGTGGTCGGCAGCGCAGAGCAGCAACGGCATCAAAGATTTTTCGCGTGAGGGAAACGGACTGAACGGGTCTGCAGGATGGAACGTGGGAGAGTTTGCAGAGGCAACCAGCGCGGCGGCGACAGAGAGTCTGGTGCGATCGGATTCTGCGCGGGGATCGAACCGAGGCAGTATGCTGAACAGGCTCTCGGGGATCTGGTCTCGGCGGTAGAGGGAGAGGAGGGGAAGGTGATTGTAAATATGTATATATCTCGAATTTTTTTATTTATGAAAAAAAAAGCATTTAGCATTTCCATTCAACAACTCTTTGCTCGAACTCGCAAAATGAACTTGGGAACTTGAAACGATATGACGACTAAGAGATGTTCGTTCTCGTTACAAAAGTGAGCAACTCAGCAGAGTAAGAGGGTTAGCGAGAGACATCTTTTCAAGGTAAACAAAGAACGAACAATTTCTTGGATGCACATTGGCCCCTTGAGGCTCTTCAAGTGTTGGTTTTTCGCTCAAAGTTCATCGGTGACGCATGTTCCTGAAAGTGGATACATCGAGTCATTAGCCTGTTGAAACAGCTGTGGCAACAGCCAACGACTTGAACTTCAAGGTCAAAGACGAGCCGATACCAATGCAAAACATGAACAAAGAACGAGGTGGAGATTTAGGACCTGCACAGATAAAAACGGCCTAGCGCGCGGACTTTGAAAACTACACCACTTTCTGGTGAGCTTGAGCTTGAGCTTGAGCTTTTTTTTTTTTGCACCACAGCACTGCAGGAGGTCTCTTTGAGTGTGGTTGGTCCCCAACCGAGTAAATGAGAACGGCATTCACACTCGTCACTATATCCCTTTTGAGGCTGGCTTGATGCGAAATGGAATGAAAAATAAAAAATGGCAGCAAAATGAACGAAAAGCAAAATTTTGCTCTTTACCCTTTTTCTTTTTTTTATGTTTTTTAACGCGGTAACACCTACAACTTTTATAGTCATTCTATGTTTCCTTCTTTTCCTTCCTTCCGACACCCATGTCTTCCCTCCTTTCAAGACGAGAGCACTGTGTTGACGCCGCTGAGTGGGGGCGTCGAGACTGGCGAGCTTGGCAAGGATTCGTTCGCGCTGCTGGCGTTGGACAGAGACGAAGGCGGCATGGGCACAGGTGGGACGACCGAGCCCTGGGTATAAATCTTGGTCGTTGGCGAAGCGGCGCGGATAAACGATCGCTGGCGGTTCAGCTTGATCACCTGTGCAACCTCGTCTTCAGGGCCCTTGGCTGCCATGTAGCTGCTGTACGACGATGTGGGTTGGTATGCTGGCTGTTGCAGGCTCGGAGGCAGCTGAGGCTTGCTCTGGGGCTGTGGTTGATGCAGTTGCGGCACGGCAGGTTCCTGTGTGTTCTCCTGTTGTTGTTCCAATGAGTCCTGCTCAGTCGTCTCGTTTGTCGCTTCCGCCTCAACGGGTGCTGCTGTTGTTGCATCGTCCACTGTGTGAGGGCTGGTAGGGCTGGTAGGGCTGGTAGGGCTGATAGGGCTGGTAGGGCTGTGAGGGCTGTTGATTTGAGGTTCCTCCATCGGGATCCCCAGGTCAGTCCTCCACCGGTTCAAGAACTTTCTCACCGATGCCTGGTGCAACATCCGGTTCTTGGATCCCAGCAGCAATGCCTGGAGCAAGCTCTGATCCGAGCGAGTATTGGCAAATTTGCCCTCGTTAATATCCACCGCCAACTGTGTCAGGTTCGCTGCTGCTTCGGGCGCCACTAAGAACCCTCCTTCTTGCTCCAGTTGCGCAGTCGACAGCGCAAACGGTGGTCCGCCCGCAAGGTTCTCGGCCGCCATCTCTTTAAGCTCATCAATGGTGTACCCAAACTGGTAAAACTCAATCCCATTATCCTGCAGCTGCTTCAGGATCCGTGCCTTGGCCTTCCAGAGCTGGTTCACCGAGAGTGTATCGGCTTTGGCCAGGATGGGGATCAGGTTCACATGGCGCATGATGCGCTGCATAAACGCAATGTCGACGGGCTTGAGGTCGTAGAGGATAAAGTACAGACAGGCATCGGGCAAAGAGTGAGCCATGGTCGAGTCGACAAGGAGCTGCTCAAGCAACGAGGGCTGTCCATTGGCAGGGGCAGTGGATAAGGTGGAGAGCGGAGTGATGGCGGAGCCAAAGAGGTTGCGAGTGGCTGTGTATTGTTCTGACAAAAAGGCGTCGACGCGGTCGATGGTCTGGCGAGCATCCAGAGATTGGCCGTAGCCGACAAAGTCGTGAAGAACAATGTTGTCGGCGGGGAGAAGAGTGTCGGATGAAGTGGCCGAGGTGTCATTGTCTGTGGAGGTTGTGGTTGTGGTTGCGGTGGAGGAAACTTTAAGCCAGGAAGGGACCTGGAGAGTACTGACAGTGCCAGTGGACCGGAATGGGTCCTGGGTTTCATTTGAAGGAGCATTGTCGCCGTCGATGGCGAGAGAGGCAATGTCGAGGGCTGGGTCAGACGAGACCTGTCCGGGAACTGTGGAGAGAAAGAGAGCGGAAGCCTTTGACTTGCCCACACCAGTGTCGCCAACAAGGACGAGGCGTAAGGATGGGGCAATCTCTATTGGAAGTGAATTCGTCAGAATGTCTTAGTGGGGATGTCTGGTGGATGCATTTCATTGGATGAACTGGAGATGATTGGTTACCGAGAGGAAGAGTGGCTGTCATGGAGAATATGCCGAGATGTGGAGGTGGAGGAGTGGGAGGATGACAACGAAAGGATTGGTTGATGATGGGGAGCCAAAAGGAAAAGAGATGAAAAAATATAAAATAAAATAGGCCGTCGACTGCCCTGCCTTTCGAGTCCTCGCTTCCGTGCCCTCCAAACTCCCACCGCTAAATTATCAATTTAGAAGGGAGAGCGAGAGAGAGTGTGTGTGGTGCATCTATTTCTTTTAGACTGAGTGAGGGCTTGGCCTGGGCTCACTCAGGCATCCACCATCTCTTTTTGCCTAGTGTGCGGTGTCTTGACGAGCGTGTTGCATGGCGGTGCTTTCATTGAACACGATTCACAGAAATTAGTGGCGTGGGGGGCGAGACATTTGCCCTGTCCAGCAAATATCAAATCAACAAAGTGAAAAAGACTGAACGCCAAAGGCACGCGACCTATCTTACTACTTACCTATGTTGGTCCTATTAATGAGGCAAGCCATACTTGTTAACCCTCGAGCCCTTTCCAACAGGCCAGTAACTTACGAGCATTGGTTCTAACCACAGAGCTGACTCAGCAACTTCCACGACAGGTCTGATTTTAGGGTGGCCTGGCAATAAAAATGGAACTAGGGGACACCAAAGAAAGATATTTCTTTGTCCTCCAGCAGTTGGTCGTTCCCTGATTGAAGTCCAGTGCCCGCTCCGCGAACGATGTGAAAAATAGGAATAGAACACGCCATTCCTGATCCCCCGTGGAGATCCTGTAGTTGCAAATAGTCCGCTCTCGACACCTCATAATAGCCATTTTCAAGACCATGCACACTGCGAACATTCAAATGTAGCAGATCGGTGTTTTCCTTTTCTTTAACTCTTGGTTGCTCTCCATCGATAACCAGATGGCCGGTAATTCTTGGTAGAAGTCTTATGTATCGTGCTTCAGGAAACCACCTACTTGGTTTCGTCAGCTCCTCTTGGGAGAAGTTCACAAGTCAGTCTCGAAGCAAAGACCTCTTTTGCTAGTCAAACCAGTGACTTGGACACTCTTAGCCAGGTCGGCGATGGCCTCATATCCTTTACAACCAGTGGCGGAGGACTACAAGGAAAGAATCTTTATTCGGCTCCCAGGTTGAGGGAAGCAAGGTGATATCGGTGGTGAAGGATACTGCTTTAAATGGCGCGGATCCGCATATCTTCAATCTTCTTCTGGATCTCGGCCGGCGTCCTGTCCAGCTCCTCGGCAATCATGCGCTTCTTGTCGCCGGACAGCAAGTTGTATTGTTCACAAATGTCGCCGTCGATGGTGCCCTGTGTGCGAGAAGAATAAAAAGTAGAACATGTTAGCCATGCAACACTTCGGCTCCGATTGATCTAATTTATGAATGTGCACGAAACAAAACACAAAGAGGTACCTTGACAGGAACATGGTATCCGCGGTAGCTCAAATGATCGCGTCCCGCAAGTGGTGGCATCTCGTTGCGCATGTGCATCTCGAGCGTTTGGAAGAAGTCAATGTCCTCCTTAGTCTGGAACGGGATAAAGATACCGATGCCGCCTAGGAAAGACGTGTACAGGATCATCTCGCGTCCACCAGCCACAAAGCTTGTCTTGGCCAGCGAAGTCAGGATGTCGCCCACATGGTAGTGTGCTACCAGATCCAGCTTGTGTGCTGCGCCATGCAAATATCCCTTGCCAACCGATTTGCTGCCGGCATCGTCCTCGTCAACCTCTTGGCTCAGTTTCTTTGGAAGGCGGTCCACAAAGAAGTTTCCAAACTTGTCACCTCCTGCCACAGTATCGTAGTCGATCATGGCTGAGCACGAGATCCAGCGTGGCGCCTTGTCGTCCGCAAACACTACAATCTTGTTCTCGGCTGGCAGATACGAAGCGTAGTGGACCGACTCTTGAATGTCGCCAACAACAATACGACCTCCTTGGTTGTGCAGCGTGACAATGCAGTTGGGGATCGCTCGGCTCTCGCATTTCCTGAGCAACTTGCGTTTGCCGAGATCGTACACACGAAGAGCCTTGCCAACACCGGCCAGAAGACGGCCCTGGAAGTGCAACAGCGCGTGGGGTACTTCGTCGACAGGGGTCTTGTGCACCAACTCGAGTCCCATGCCCTCGTCCACAAACTTGTAGATGTGGATGAATCCTGATGACAACGACTTGGGCGCCAAAGTTACATCTGCAGCGGTTCCAACAGCCAAAAACATCTGATTGGCGTCCACGGCAAAGTTGAGGACCGCAACACTGAATGCGGCTTCGTTCTGTTCCAGCTCCAAAGAAAAGGTGGTTTCTCCTGTTGTGGGGTTGACCAGTCGGATCAGGGACGCCCACTTTCCAGGTTGTGCTCTCGTGTGGCCAAACACGACTGGATCCAGTTCTTCTTCTTGAGCATCGTCGTCGTCAAAGCCGCGTGCCTTGAGCGCCTTCTTCTTTTCCTGCGATGAGTAGGTGTTGTGGTCCGCTTCAATGATGGCGATCGACTTGTGGATGGGGTTGACCACAAAGCGGCGAGGAGTGTAAGTTAAGGCGACAGAGGTCTCGTTGAACACCTGTCCAAACTTCTCGATGGTGAAAATCTTAAGAGCATTGCCAGCGATGGCGACCACACCCTCGAGACACTGCTTGGAGGTGAAGCTGGCAGCAAACTCGAGAGCTTCGTACGACAGAGGGTTCAGGTGGATGCGGGACTGGAGCTGGTAGCTGAGCCATGGTCGGCTGGACAAAGCCAGGACAGCGGGGTAGCCGGCCATGTTCATTTCAAAGAGTCTCACAGCACGAGCGCCCAAGAAACGAGTGCGGGTATCGGAAAGCTGTCCTGTAGTCTGGTCCAGCACTGTGCGGAGCAACACTCCGTTCTGGAGACCGATATTAAGGTAAAGTGTCGAGAGCGAGCCTTCCGTGATCTGGTCGGGCATGTCGATCATGACAAGAGACTCGGGGATCGCAGAGATGGCCTGCATGCTCAGGGGCTCGAGACACGATGAAGAGTCCAAGCTCAGGATACGCACAGTGTTGTCGTCACATCCTACAGCCAAGAATCGGACACGCTTGCGGCCCAGAGGCAAAGGCTGAATACTGAGACAGTTGACATTGCTAGACATTTCTCTGCGGACATGGGACTCGCTCAGACTGCCACTGTCATCCACCTCAAAGTAGACGAGTTCGCCTCCAGTAAGTGCAATGACGACCTGCTGGCGGTTGGTGGCAGCACGAACGATAGCTCTACCTCCTGGAGCTCTCCACTCAGTGACCTGCTTGTTGGCGCGAATGTGACGGATACCCTGGGGATAGATCTGAAGAAGTGCGTCCTGACCGAGCTGCTGAACGGCGATGGTGGGGGTTGAGGCAAGGAATCCAGTGTCGGTGACTTCCTCGACAGTCTCACCAATGGACAACACAAGGGTAGCATTGGAGAATGAGACAATGATGTATTGGTCATAGAGGTCGTCTGCTGTCAGGCGTGTTGTCCAGACGGCTGTGGGGTTGGCGGGAAGTGGAGACACGGCCATCTCTGTCACCTCGAGTCCATGACGCAATATCCTCAATGTTGAGCGTGGTCCACGTCCACAAAGTGCGTAAATTTGAGGTGTATCCTCATCCGTAAGGTTGAGTACCTGCATAAATCGCAACAACCAATGATGTTAAAATGTCTGGCAGGAGAGAGCTGACGATTGTGTAACATGTAGTGACAACGTACCTTAGCGTCAGTTAATGGTGCCATGCTTGTGAGTTCATCCACCAAGAGCAAGTTCTCCAATGGCCTTGGCTTAAAGTAAACCTTTGTGTCCAGTGGCTCACCATCGTTCGTCATGAAATCGCTGCTCGAGTACTCTGGGGTGTCGTCGTCATCGCCCAACTTTTCGAACTGGTAGAATGAATGGTTTCCAAACTCGCTGGCGACAAACAAGAATCCGCTCTTCAGAATGCACAATCCTGCTGCCACCGAAACTGTGTCGAAATACTTGATCTTGATATCGTTCACTGTGTCGTTGACATAGTCCAAGGTGACCTTATACAAATCGCCCTCTTCGCTCTGCAGCAGCAGGAAGAAGGAGTTCTAGAAGGCAGATCAGGGCATATCGTATGTTAGATCCACAAAATTTGACACTGGAATTGAGATGTTAACCCAACGTGATATTACCTTCATCTTGTGAACAACGCCCGAGACGATCAACAGTCCTCTATCCTTGTTTTCCAATGCGTTCTCGCGTCTGGGAATAGGCACTGTCAATGTTGCTGCTCCAATGTGCCTGTAGGTGATGTAGTTCTCCGAGCACACCAACACTCCCGATGGTCCGTCTGTGCCTCCAGGGACTATATCATTATGACAAAAAAATTCGTTAGTGGGCTGCAGTTTTCAGATTTTCAGATCTGACAATATACTGCCGCGTGAAGTGTTGTTTACCTGCAACCAGCATATTTGATTTGGGGTCAACAGCCTCGCTCCACTTTCTGATGACATGGTTCAGTCCAAGATCGAGCTCGTAGTATGTCAGCATCTATTCATGTATAGTCGCAATGATAAACATGTCGGTTAGCTGTTGATCCTGAGGTTTGCATCATCGCCCATACTCTACGAGTGGTCTCTTTGCTCTTTTGTTTTTTGTTCTCCTGATGGTTTGTACCTTCTCCGTTTCTTTGAGTGCCTCTCCTGTAGGATCCTGATCTGCCTCTGAATAGTCGACTTCCAAGCAGGCGAAGATTGGGTTCTCAAAACCAACGTCCACGCCTGTGCAATAGTGAACAATAGTGTGTGATTTGTGTG
Organism: Podila verticillata NRRL 6337; assembly: GCA_000739165.1. Lineage (NCBI taxonomy): Eukaryota > Fungi > Mortierellomycota > Mortierellomycetes > Mortierellales > Mortierellaceae > Podila > Podila verticillata. Next base: position 621,281 of record KN042431.1, on the reverse strand, counting down.
CTTCCAGTGGTGATCCGATCGTTAACCTTGCTGAAATATCTCTGTTCAGAATGTACACTAGCTTTTGTTTTTCCAGGGAGCCTATTTGTCACAAAGAGTACTGCACGTCAGCTTTACCATACATTTATGGTGCGAGAATACAATAGCCAGAAGACCGAAAATAGCGGCACATACCGATCATAACGGCGCGTCCCTTGGGATCGACAGCGAGGTATTGGCCAGGGACAATTCTGCGGCACCCCGATTTGCCGAATGTTTCCTGATGCACTTTCTCGAAGACGTTCTTCGCAGGGTTGTACTCCAAAATGACAATCCTTCCCGAGTCTGATCCGACGACAATGTAATCTACAGAAAAACCAAGGACCAAAGGGCGTTAAAGATCGGATCGAAAATCTATCGTTTTTACTCAACAGTTCCCTTTACCCTTTGATGCGCCAGTGAGACGGAAGGCTGCAAGGGATCGGACAACGCCAAAAATATCGTGTGAGAGGATAGAGTGCACTTTGCCGGTGGTGGTGTCTGGTCTCAGCAACTCGATCCGCGACACATGGGACACGATCAGTTCCTGTTGCCTTGTGCCTGAGAAGTTGCCCAGGATCGCCTGGTTGATGGCGTTAGGAGCCTGCAGTGTCAGGTTGTAAAGGAACATTATGGATGCACGATAGAGACTGTCTGGTAAGAGTGAGAGAGAGACGGATGGGATGAGGATGAGGGTGGGATGGATGCACCAACAAGGACTCGTTGGGTGGGTGAATGCAATGAAATGGAATAAAAGGCAAGCTGATAAGTGGGAGGCGGGACAATCGCAATAGTGACGTAGCGTAACTGCCTATTGGTGCAAATCTAACGCCACTAAAAAAGAAAAAGAGAAATTTTTGGCCACAACAACAATGGATCGATCAAATCGAGTTTTCATGCGAGAGCAGTGCCAGGTGGAGCGAATGCCCGCCAAAAAAAAAAAAAAAAAAAAAAAAAAAAATAACCATCCTTGGACAGAAAAAAAAAAAAAAAGTTGAATATCCCAAACCTTGGTTATAGATTAATCGCGGGGTTGCATACGAGCGATGGCTGACCTGAGGAGTGAGCTCTTTGGTTCATCTTGGAAGTACTATTGACGACAGAACAGCTGTGGGTTTAATCAGCGTACGCCGCTTCGAGACTCCGTATTTTTTTTACGATTTAATTCAAGTTTGGTTGAAGTGGGATTGGAACCCAGGCTCTTGCGAGCCGGTATCCTTTTTACCACTGTGGTACGGCTACTCGAAGAGTAGCGCTTTGGACCAACTTAGAACACCAATCCAACCGGATCTGAAATTTTTTATGTCCTTTATTTTTCTGTGTTAAAGAGATCATCTCCGATAGAGTTAAGGGGTGTATTCAAGACTCTAACAGCTTCCAGACTGCGTTCAGAGTGGCCAATTTTTTTTTTTTTTTTTTTTTTTGAAGAAACAAAGCTCTTGGTCACATTCTTCTCACGTACATACACACACACACACACACACACTCAACCCGTTAAAACGGCCATTTTCCCATGGATAACATGGAAACTGTGCACAGTTATGTTGTGACGACCGGAGATCCACAACAGCACTACCAACAACTACAGCAACAATGCTTTCAACTTCAGCAACAAAATCTGCAACTGCAACAGCAAGTACAACATCTCCAGCAGAACCATGAGCTCGATCACGACTCATCAATACAGCTGCCGCAACAAAAGTTTGAACATCGACAACCACAATACCCTGATCCACAGCAAGTTTTGGTGCCCTTGGATGCTTCCCAAGGACAACCACAACTAGAGATCCTTCCCTCAGATGAGAAACTCGCCATACCCCCAGAGCGAACGCTCTCTGCACTCTACCGCACAAGATCCACCCCTGTGCCCACTCACTCAACTATCGCACAAGAATCCTACGGCGAAACGGTCTACGATGCCAGGAATCGAGCCCACATCACTTCCTATCACAATCAGTACATTTCCTCGCACCCACTTCACGCTCAACACTTCAACCAAGAAGGCGGCAGTTCCTACAGAAACAAGTCCTGCATCGGCCGCTTCCGCCACCGATTCTGCGAAGCCATCGAAAGCAAAGGCGCCCACATCACCATTTTGATCCTGACCCTTATCGACATTATCCTCGTCATGCTGGAGATCGGCGCCTCACTGCTCCACCTCGATGAGACCGAGGAAGAAGTTTGGTATCTGGAACTGTTCAGTCATCTCTCTCTGGCGATCGTCAGCTTGTTCATGCTGGAAATCCTGATGAAGTTCTTTGCGTTTGGGCCACGGTACTTTTGGCGCGGGACACCGCATTGGTTCCTACATCTGGTGGATGCGGTGATTATCATGACCTCATTCATGCTTGAGATCTTTTTGCATGGTGCAGGTCAAGAGCTGAGTAGTCTGCTGATCGTGTTTCGGTTGTGGCGAGTCGTCAAGCTGACAGGCACGGTCGCGGTTGAGGTGTCGAGCCATGAGCAAGAGAACGCTGCGTTGCTGGAGGTGCGGGTCCACGAGCTGGAGAAGGAGCTGGGGGAAAGTAAGTTGCGATGCCAGAAGCTTGAAGGGTTCACTAGTCAGCTCCGCCCGGAAATTGAGCACAGCGCTTCGTCTTCCAAGTGAACGAGCAGAGATTAGTGCGATGAGATGTGTTTTTATTCATTTGCAAAAGCTGTTCGCACTATCTGAGAACGCTTTGCGTCTCCGAAGAAATTGTGTCTGCAACGGGTAGATGCTTGGAATGTGGTTTGGAATCGAAGGGCTGTAAAAACCTTATTGGCGCCTGCCTGTCTGCCTGTTTGTTAAGTCAGCCTGTTTGTTAAGTCAATACAAAACATGCTCGCTTTCCAGATATAGTTCATCCTGTGTTTTATTTCTCGCCCGTTTCTTCTTATTCCTTGGGCTTCATAAACGTCCGTGGGGCTGGCGCTGCTTTCGCCTTTGGTGGTGGTGCGCGTCGATTTGTCGTTGGCTTGGGCTTTGATGACGACACAGTCTTGGCCTTCTTGGCTTTGTTCGACAGTGCCAATTCCTCTGCCATCTCATCATCATCAATCTCGCCCGCCTTCTCGCGCTTCAGCTCTCGGTCCAGTTGCTGTTTTCCTACCGATGCTGACGCAGATTTCTATACGGGCGTGCCGCTGACGGTTAATATCGCGGGAAAAATGCATTGATCGTATAAAAGTAAATGCTTGAATTCAATCGGATTTTTCTTTTACCTCGACATTCTCGTTGAACTTTTGGAAAGACACACGACCCACGTTTGATCGCTCGGCGACGTCCATCTGAAGGAAACTTGGCTCGTACTCGACTTGGAATTTGCTATTGAAGCATAAAAACAACAAAAAAAAAAAAGGTGAATATCGCGCTAGGGTATGCCATAGTTTCTTCCTAAATCCTTCTCTCTGGAGAACAAAAACAACATACGGCTTTGGCAGATCAACGCCGGCGTTATCCAGGACCCAATGTGCCTCTGTCACGACTCTGATCTGCTCCTTCTCCAGTTTCTGCCGCGTCTCCTGCTCCTGCTGTCTTTGCATGAACTAAAAAGTGTGTATGGTTACAAGCTGGTTAGTAAGGTGGATCATGCTGATATGCTTGGGACACGCCTGTAAGCTTGCTTGTTTTTGCCCCAGTTGTCATGGGTGTGGGTGTTCCCATTGGCCCAGTTATGACACGCACCTTCATTGTCATAATTTTGCTCGAGAGAGCCTTCTTGTGTGGTATTTCAGCCATTATTCTTTGTGTTCTTCCTGCTGTGTCGATGGGAAATGTAGTTGAGGTGTGGAGGGATGCGGCGTCGCAAAGAAAACGAAAGAATGAAGTTCAATGGGCAAACGCTTCTCCAAAAAGCAAGGCGACACAAGGCAGTCACTTTTTGGAGGCGACAACACAAACACAGGAAAAAAGAAAAAAAGAGCAGCCACTGCACACACCGATTTTTCTTAGTTTCGGTGGCACACACACTCTTCCGCCTATCCTTCTCCATAACCATAATAACATAATACGCCATGGACGACCATCACAATAAGGTGCGGGAGCGACTAATGCAGTACATTGAATGGGGGTCAATCAGCTCATCAACGCACGCACGCATGCCATACTCATTCTTAGGAAACCACTTGGTTTAAAATAGAAGCGCAAGAAGTCCTACGACAACAAGGAGCGTTCAGGACCAGAGTACGAGGCCAGTGGCGACAGGGCCCACAAGCCGCACCACTCAAATAACTACCGTGATAATAACAACAGAGACGAGTCAAAATCCAAACCACTCTCATTACAGCAGCAGCAGCACGCCGCTCAACTCGCCTTCTCGTTCCCTGTCCCCGAAAAGGGCCGCAACTGGACCGTATCGATCGCTCTGCCCGGCAGCATCCTCGACGGATCCCTCACCGTCGAGTTGAAGACGTATCTTGTCGGACAGGTAAAAAGACAGCCATCACTAGGAACAAATCTGGCAACTCGGACGAAAAAGATCAGGACTAACCCTTCTTCCACTCACAAACTCTTTCGATGATTTTAGATTGCCCGCGCATGCTGTATGTTCAACGTGGACGAGATCATCATCTACAACGAGTCCGCCAAGGGCCTCCAAAAGGAAAACCTGGGCAAGGACGACTACCTCCCCAAATCCGACCCCAACCTCTTTATGGGCCGTGTGCTCCAGTACCTCGAAACACCCCTTTACCTCCGCAAACTGCTCTTCCCCATGCACCGGGACCTCAAATTCGCTGGACTGCTCAACCCTCTCGACCCCCCACACCACGTCCACTTGGACGAGCGATCGCTTTATAGAGAAGGTGTCGTCGTCCGTGCCAAGGATGAGCGCTCCTCGATCGTCAACTGTGGAATGCGCAAGGAGGTCTTGATTGATCGGGCTGTCCCTACTGGTGTGCGGGTCACGGTCAAGATTGCAGGCGCTGAACGCAAGAAGGGCGAAAGGTTGGACAAGACGGCCAAGAACCAGGCGGCGGTCGCGGCCATGGAGGCCGCGCTCGAGGACAAGCTGGCGAACCAAAAGTACTTTATGGGCACGGTGGTGTCGCCCAAGACGCCACGAGAGGAGACGGGATATTACTGGGGATACCAGGTCAGACTGGCGGACGCTATTTCCAAGGTGTTTACCGAGTCGCCATACGCTGTAAGTGGGAACTTGCTTTTCGCATATTATTGATATACATGAAAATATCGCTTCCATTCCTAACACATCTCTCACTCGCTCGATTTTTTTGGACCTCATAGGATGGATACGATTTGACAATCGGCACGTCGGACAAGGGCACACCACTCACACCAGCAGTGTCGGCATCGATGCCCAACTTCTCACACGCACTGCTCGTCTTTGGTGGCGCATCGGGTATCGAGACTGCTGTGGAGGCGGACGAGGATCTCGCATGTGGCGCGGAGGACACCAAGGAGCTGTTCGACTTTTGGCTCAACACCTGCCCAGCCCAGGGCAGCCGCATTGTCAGGACCGAAGAGGCGCTTATGATCACTATGGCGTCGCTCCAGGGAACATTCGCATCGCAAGGTGTATAATCTCATCGTGGGCTGGAAGCCAAAATAAATCAATTAAACAAAACGGTGCCAAGGGCCAAAGTTCCAAGCAGAGTTCATGGACCTATAGCAGCCCGGAATATATGGTGTTTCAGGGTCTGGACCTTTGTCAGTGTACTGGGCCTTCTCGTCATGATGGACATGCTCAACGAGACCACTTTAACGTTCACAGACAGGGCACTGTTGAGACTGATGTTGGAGACTTAAATTTTTGTAGGCCAGCATGTGCAAAGGCTGTCGAGCGTCTTTGTCTTTCCATTTATTTGGTAAATTTCCCAGTTCACGCCAAGAACACATTGAGGTCCTTTTGCCGCTGATGCCCAGCCTTGTCCTCCAGCCGCACGGAGTCATCCTCGCCCTCCAGGATCGCCACTATCATGGCCAGCCAGCGCTCCTCGCGCTCCATCATGGCCTGTTCGGGGTCGTCGATCCGCTTCTGCAGGATCTTGTCCAGCTCCTCGCGCATCATCTTGAACACCACCGCCGTCTTGGCGTGGCACTTGAACTGGATCCACTTGTCGACCGTCACCAACTTGGCATGGTGCTAAACAAAAAAAAATCGGAGGGGAAAAAAACCATCAGACGTCTGGGTGTGAACGATGCACAAATATCGACCCGTCAAAATAATCTAAGAAAACAACAAAAGGTCCCTTACCTTGACATTCAACTCCCCACCAAACAGCACGAGCGGGAACTGTCCCACACGGCAGCTCTCCCACACATACATCCTCGATGACTTGACCAAGCTATTGAACGCAAACCACGGGCTCGAGTCTGGTCCCGAGGGTCCACTGGCCGCAACTCCTCCCTTGGTAAAGTTCACCGACGACGGGTGGATCCACACTGTCTCCTGCTTGGGCCCCGTCACATAGGCCTTCAGTGTATCGGACCGGAACATCACCTTCGGATACATTCCCGCCGTGATCGCGGCGTTGAGCACCGGGATCGACCGCTGGTGCTGGTTGTACTCGGGGATCACGGGGCAGAACGAAATCTTGTGATTGAACCTCTCGCGGCCCAACTCTCGCTTCGTCTCCTTGTCTACTTTTACAAACCCAGTGCCGACAAGGAACCCCAGGAACTGTTTCTTCATGTCCTCCATCATCATCAAGTTCTGGTGGCTTAGAAAGTTCTTGCGGCAGTACTCCGAGATCTTGTTCGGCTTGAGCTGGTACGCTTGCCGCCAACCCAAGTACGCATTATACCAGGTCAGCATGTCCGAGTCTGCAAGCTTGAACCGCTGCTTGGCCGCATCGGCCTCGTCCTCGGCCCCGAACGGGGTCACGAACGGGGACTTAAAGCTCAACATCGCAGCAATGGTCAGGATCGGGTCCAGACACTTGAAGATTGACCCAAACAGGATCATCTTGCCGATATGCACATCCACGGGCAAGTTGCACAGATGGATCCCCAAGGGTGTGAGCTCCTCGGTTTTGGTCAACGCGCGCACGTCCTGCAACGCCTGGATCGCGTTCTCAATCGCCTTGAGCGGCGGTGCGTCGAGGGCACTGCCAAGGACCTCGGCAATGTCGCCCAACTCACACATCTTGATCATCAGGCATAGTTCCTCGAGCGGCATGCGCATGATCTCGGGCATCTGGTACTCGGGCATGTACTCCTCGAACGTGGTCTTGGAGAACATGTGGAAGCACACGCCTTCCTGCACACGGCCCGCACGGCCGCGACGCTGGCGCGCGTTGGCCCGCGCAATAAACCGCTCCTGCAATGTAGTCACACGCTTCTTTTCGTCAAACTTGATCTGCTTCGACTTGCCCGTGTCAATCACAATCGTTACATCTGGGATCGTGATACCTGTCTCTGCAATGTTGGTTGCGAGCACAATCTTGCGGATACCGGGAGGCGGGTCATCAAAGACTTGGCTTTGTCCTTCAGATGAAACAGAACTGTGCAAAGGCCAGAGCGAGAACTGGTGCTCGTCACCGAAGCGCCGGTTGACTTTGAGGCTATCGAACAGTTTGCGGATTTCGGGCATGCCTGGCAAAAAGATCAGAATAGCACCTTCCTCGGGGATATGGAGCTCTTGGGCAGCGGCAGCAGCAGTGGACTTGGCACGACGGTCCTTGGGGAAGCAGATATACTCGAGCAAGAGCTGGATCAGTTCGTAGTTGATCCTGTTCTCGTCGATACGGTTGAGCATTTGGTTGGTCCTGTTCTTGACAACCGGTCCTTGGAAGGCATCATCGTCTAAACTGTCTACCATAGAGACTCTCGCCTCCGCTTCTGAGGCTGCGTATTCGCCCGCGTCATTGTCCCACTGCAACTGGACTGTTTGGCGCGAAGCGCCCTTTCCAGCAATGTCGACAGAGCCCTTGCCTATTGAGTTATCACATAATATTCATGTTAGCATTGAAATGCCGAACTTATCCACTAGATATTTCCACAAGGCGGTAGTGCATACTTCGGATATCTTTGTGCAGTCTAATGGCGTACTCGGAATCCTCCTCGAGCGTGTATCCCGTGGTATCAATTACGTCCTCCAGGAACTGAGCATGGACCGGGAATGTTCTTCCGGGCACTTCAAGGACAGGGCATCCAGAAAAGTACTGTGAGAAGCGGGCCGAGTCAACAGTGGCACTCATGAGAATAATCCTATGTTCAATGTCAAATGTTAGCGTGAGCTGGGCAACGAACAAGCGATTTTGGTAATACTTCCTTAAGACACATACTTCAGGTCAGGGCGGCTGGGCAGAAGCTTCTTGAGAATAATGAGCAAGAAATCGGACTCGAGAGTGCGCTCGTGGACCTCGTCAATCACCAGATGAGTAACTCCCTTCAGCGTCTTATCGCTCTCCAGTCGTCGCAGTAGGATACCCTATTCACATCATAGATTTTTTCACAAATGAATATCGCGTTGCATTCACAGACTCTCGGCATAAAAAAGTGAATCAGACAAAGGCTTACGGTAGTGCAGAACTTCAGCACATTTGTCGGCGCAACTTTAGACTCCAACCGAATCTGGTATCCAACCAACGTCCCGGGCTTGCCTGCAGAGTTACGCGAATCGCCCAGCTCCTCCGACACACGATTCGCGATCGAGATGGCCGAGATACGGCGCGGCTGGGTGCATACAATATCGCACTGGTCTCCTAGCCCTTCTTCCATCATGAACTCGGCCAGGTACTGTGGCACCTGGGTACTCTTACCACATCCCGTCTCGCCCGACACGATCAGCACCTGGTTCAGCTTCAGCAAGCTCAGCAGCTGGTCCCGGAACTGGAACATGGGCAACTCCTTGCGCTTCTCAAACAGCTTGCGGTGCGCAGGTCGGTTCAATCGCTGTTGCCAGTTCGCCTGCAGTGTGCGTCCAGTATCAGTCACAACAACTTCCTTCTCGGTCAGCTGGACCTGCTCCTCAGAGTCGTCACTGCGCTCTGCCTGCTTGCTCTCTGCGCTGGACCTCTGTGGTAACTTGGCGGTCAACGCTTTGATAAACGAAAGGCGGTCGCCATCCAGCGCCTTCTTGGCTAACCGTCCTGCAGACTCTTTTTCATCAATCCACTCCAGCCACAGATCGCGGTATGTTGGCGGCAGTGATCGGTACAGTGGCAGAGGTGTGAGTTCATACAGCATCTGGGTTGCCACATAGTTCTCTGCCTCGGCCATATTCTCGCAGCCCTCATCCTTCATCTCCGCCGTCGAGACATTACCACTACCCCACGTGACAGTCACCGTTGCCAGGTTGACCGAGAGCGTCGATCCAGACGCCTTCTTGTACGCAATCTTGGTATGCCGATCCTTTTTGCGACAGAACTCAGCCAGCACTGTCTTGGGCGATCCACCGCTCCACGAAGGATTCGCCATTTCCCGCTTCCTGATCGTCCGTGAAGAATTCTCTCCTCCTGGTGCTGAAGAACCTCCATCCTCGTCCCACATAGACCCCATCAGCCCACCATCCTCGCCATCACCTCCTTCTTGTCCTTGGTTCTCCTTCTTGAGCGCGGCTTGCTCTTTCTCCTTTTTCCGCTTGGATTTCTTTGTAGCCTTCTTCTCCTCGTTGACTCGGTTCTTGAGCATCATTTCAGCTATCTTCTTGTCAAAGGCAAAGTCCAGATCGAGATCGTTGATCTTGGAGTTGAGGGTATCGATTTTGCGCGAGATGGTTTTGCGATCTGCAGGTTCCTTGGTCTCGCTCAGGGCTTGAGTCAGTTCTGTGAGCGACATCTTGTAGTTGACATAGCGCTCGTTGGGATCTTCGGCTTCGTCCTCTGAGTTCTCCTAAATGATGTGTAGTAGTTTTTGAGTCGATCCGTTAGGTTCAAGCCTCTTTGAAGCAAACAATACGACACTAGTCTGCCAACGGATGCCATCACACTCAACCTGTAGTGAGACTTACAGCTAGAGCAGCTTGCAGGATCCATGCTTTCTGGGTATCATCCTCGACTGCTTTTGCTGGAGGTGGTGACGGCTCGCGAGCAGGAGGAGTCTGTGGTCGTGGTTGCTCAATAGCGATATCTGGTAGTGTTGGCGTGTGTCCTGCGTTTGGTTGAGAAGCATGTACTGAGATCCTCATCTCTATAGTTTTTTTTTGTTGCCAAAACAACAATTCGAATGTCAGAAGACGGCTTTTATGAGATAGATCATTACGACTCTGCGGAGAAAACTCTTTTTTTTTTACCTTCTTCGTGGTACAACTTGTCCGCAAATCCTCTGGGCAGTTTCTCCGAGTCCAAATGCATGCACAACTGTAAGCATAAAGAAGAAAAAGTAACAACGATCCAAGACAAACAGATCAGTTTCAATTTTGACTGCGGCAAGGTCGACCCCATCCTCCAAGCCTATTTCCTGACATATTACCCAGTCCAGCGCATCTTCCGATTCTCCTGTGTACGTATGCCGCAACGCCACTTCTATGTCGTCCTTCTCAAAGCCTAGCCGGAGCAGCGACAGATATGTGACATTGAGCTTGGCTACCATTTGCTCCTGGCTGAGATAAACATTTGGCTCAAAGGTGGCTAGATAGTTTTACAAACAAGGGATCCACTGTTAGCTTTTTTCTTACCCCCCTCTCCATCAGATCGCCTTGAACAGATGGATCCAAAATGTCCCTAAGTCGTTGCTAAGTCTCAATCTTACCCGCGTCCTTCGCCTCAACCTCCTTCAGCAGCGCAATCACATTATTCTCGAGCGTCGTCTCCATCTTGAGCACGGGCAAGGTATCCACATTGATCTTTTGGGACTGGCCTAGGAAGGCGTCCACCTTACGCAGGGAGAGACTCTCCAGACGCTCAGCCAGCGACACAAACTCGTCCTCCTCCTCTTCCAGAGGTTGCTCCGAGGGCGTCTCTTGTGGTGGTGTGGCGACAACAGGCTCAGGCACGGGCTCGGGCTCGGGCTCTGGCTCGGGAGCTTTGGCTTTGGGGATACTGGTCGTGGCAAACCCGCGGGCGGCGGCGTTGGCGTATTTGTTCTTCTTCTTGGGTGGCATTTGAGATGGCTTTGTGTGGAGGATGGGAAAGAAATGGAGGTTGAATGCAAAGAAGAAGAAAAAAGGCGATCAGTTTTAAGATGTCTTTGCAACAGTCACAAATACTGTGACTTTTTATTCGGGTAAAGTTTTAATTTTTTTTGCGCGTTTGTGCGCGTTCAAACAATCGATGTATGCGTTGGCTGTCACCTAGCCAAAACACAACAGATTTACAAAAAAAAAGATCGGGGCACAGAACTACAATGAAAAGTGAACCTCTTTTTTTTTTAGGGTGGATATAAAAAACAACATAAAAAAACAGAAAGAAAAAACAACTAAAATTACAACACTTCTTTTTTTTTTTTAGATGCTGACAAGCGCCTCGCCAGCCCCGTTCTTGACAAACTTGATCGTTTTGAGCGACAGATCATCGCTGGGTCGCACATGGTAGATAAACTCCTTGCGCTTGTGCACTCGTTGGGGTGTGCCCGTGTTGGACCGTGGCCGCGATCCAGTACCATCGCCATTGCTGCTGGTGACCGACTCGGGCAAACTGTCTGACGAACCTCCTTGCTCAACACTGCGCGCATCGCTCAACACACCTGCCAAGTTCGTGGTCGTCGTTGTGGACGCAATTGAGATCGCAGAGTTGGTCGCCGACAAACGTCCCTTGGCCTTGCGCTGCTCCAATGATGCATGGTCCTCCATGAACCTAGAAAGAAAAAAACAAAATGGATCAAGTCCGTTAGAGAATATGAAAACATGAAAGACAAATTTGAACAAAGACTATACGACATCAATAGCAACACAACTTACTTTGACAGCTCAGACCATCCACCACCAACGCGCACCATGACCTTGCGACTCCTCAGGATCCGGCAATAGCACACCTTGGGCTCCACATCGCCAAACACATACCGCCCCACCTCGCCATTCGCGCTGTCGTCACTACGACCAGGGCTCGACCCTCCCGTCGACATCCTGCCCTGGCCCCGGATCGTCTTGACCTGCCTAGGACTACTGCCTGCGCTGTCCAGACCAGACACATACTCCACATTGCCGTCCGACTCCACGGCCAAGTTCACGGTCGAACTCGACCGCAGCCGTGTCGTGCTAGTATTGTTGCCGCCCTTGAGCGGCGGCTGCTGCCCGTCCTTGAGCTTCTGCACCTTCATTATGAACCCACTCGCATTCACTACGCGTGCGACCTCCACATCCAATGAGCTGTTCGGGTCGGCTTTGTACACGGTCCGCTGTGGTCGCAGCGACGGGCTGAGCAAGTTGTTCTCCAGAGGCTGGAGCGACGTCACGGACGAGATCGACGTGTTCGAGTCGTTCTTGCGGATAATGGGCGGGCGACGCTTGGCCTCGGCAGAGAACGTGGGAGACATGGCTGCCAGACTGGGCGAACCAATTGTCGACGCCTTCCTGGCTGTCTCCAGCGGTCCTCCTATGCTGGACTCGAGCCCCGGGGCAGTCCCGGATCGGACACGGCCAGTAGGTCCTGTTGCCTTGGTGCCTCCAGTCCTTGTGTTGGTGGGTGAAGGAGGTGAGAACGTGCCACGGTTCATGATATTTCCAGTCGAGAACCGCTTCTTGCGACGAGGCGCGGGTGTTGGATCGGCCGGCGAGCCCAGAATGGCTTTGACACGGTTGTTGGATGACGCCGTCGGCTGCATCACACTCGTCCTACTGGTGTTTCCTTCCAAAGGATGGATTCCCAGTCCATTGCCACCACGGCCCTCAGACGCTACCTCGGAGCTCGATCGTCGCCTCCAGTGCCCACTCGCGTCCAGCTCCTGCCGCTTGGCTAGCGCTTGCAGCTTGACTTTCTGCCAGTGCTCCACCGCCGCGCCATGCTTCTCAATCAAGCGCCAGTCGTTCAGTCGGTCGACCATATTCGACACCACCTCCAAGTTCTGCTCCACGTCATGTGCAAGGCTATCCAAGCTCTCGATCAGGCTTGGCGACCCGTGCTCGACCATCACCTCGATCTCGTGGGTCACCCGAGCAATGTCCTCCAGGATATCCGACCCGAAGCGCCCGATCGTCTTGGACTTGGACACGCTGCCCCGGCGAACTGCCTCCAGCCCATCCGTGTTGGTGGTGGTGTCGCTGCTGCCTTTCGCCTCGTCCTTCTCCTGTTGCGCCTTCAGCTCCTCCAGGGCCGCGACCTTGGCCACGAACTCTTGCTTCAGCAGCTCCCAGTCCTCACGCGTGCGCTTGGTGCGCTCCTGGACAGTCTGGCGCAAGATCGTGCGCATCGAGTCCTGGGGGCCGTTCTGGTGGAGGTGGTCACCACTAGGCTCGGGCAAGTTCAAGTTCAGTGCGCTGGAGGCTGGATGGTGCAGCTGGAAAAAGTCGCCCGACAGCCCATCGTAGTTCTGGATCGTGGGGCCAAACTGGTGCAGCTTCTTCTCCAGCCCGGCAATGTGTCGCGTCCGCGCCTCGATCGCCTGCTTGCGCACTTCCTGTGTCGAGGCACCCTCCATCCCCTGGCAGCCATAATCTACTGCGTTCATCTGGGTCATTGACTCGCGGCAGGCACCGATCCACTGGCGAATATCCTCTGTGGCCTTCGTGTGGGTGTAGAACTCGGCTGCGAGCAAAGTCTCGAAGCAGTCTTCTTCAATGTAGCCCTCGAGCCTCTTCAGGGTTGCACGGATACGCTCCATGGACTCTTGCACGCTGGTCTTTCTGGAGGCGCGGCTGCCTTCGTACCCTTGCAGCTCGCCATTCTCGTCCATCACCTGGCTCTCAATCATGTCCAGATCAAACGCAGTCTGCTCCAGCGCCGAATACTCAACTTCTTGTAGGACCGAGAACTGGTACCGCGCATCAACACTGACTTCGTTGGCTGCAGTCACAACCGTCTCCAGAGCCTGGCTGTTCAGTGCGAAACAACTCGATCGCTCCAGACTTCCGAGACGTGCCTTGACCGTGTCTATCTGCTGTGCGATGGCCGTTTCGATGCGGACTAAATCGGCATGGAACTTGGCGTGGAGCGCAATCTCTTTGGTGGTCTCGTGGATGATCTCCATCTGAGATCGGGCCATCTGGACACGACCAGGGATCTCGGCCATGCGCTGCTCAAAGAACGAGCTGTTTTCTTGCAAGACCTGCTTGTGGTGCTCGAGCAGATCCAGGCTAGGCTCGGTGGCGTTGATGTGTGAGGCCTGCTCGCGGAGAACGTCAGCCTGTGCCTCGACAGAGTCGATAAAGGCCAACAGATCCTTCTCCTCCTGCTGGAACGCTTCCCAGGGCATCCATCTCAAAGCCTCGACACGCTTTTCGAGTGCCTCCAGGCCCTCCTTCTCAAACTTGGCGATCTGGTTGTTCAAGTCCGACCAAGCGCTCATCTGCTTCAGGAGCGCATAGTATCCGTTGGACTCGCTCTGCACCATGGACCAGGCGCTGTCGATCCTCTCGGTGTGCTCTGCCAGCTCGGCGGTGCGGTCAGTGTCCTTGAATGCAATCTCCATCTTGGACTTGAGATCCAGATACATCGACTCCTGGTCCTTGAGGATGTCCTTACAGCGAATGGTCTCACTCTCAAGGGCCTTGACACCGTCCTTGGCCGCACTGTCCCGCGAGAAGAAGCCATGGGTCTCCCAGAGCTCGCTCAAACTCTCCTTGTGACCCTCAGTCCACGCCAAGAATCGGACCTTGGATTCCTCGTACGCTTGCATCTCGCGCTCCTTCTGCTGGCGGAACCGCTCGGCTTCCTCCTGCAACGCCCTCTCGATATCAGCCTGTTGACGTTCCTTGAGAGCCGCAGACAGGAGCTGGGCTTGCTGCCCCAGTTGCTCCAAAAGGTGATCGGTCTTGACGTCGAACAGGTCAAACTTGCCCGATATCTCATTATCGAGGTTCGAGAGAGCAAGTCGGTTCTGCTCGATGGAGAGATCCATGTCCTGGAATGCATCAGCAGGGACCAAACCGGCAATTTTGGTCTTGGTCGACTGTGCGGACGAAATGGCAAGGTGGCTGATCTGCTCGTCAATATCTACATATAAAGCGGACTTCTCCGAGATCTCTTCCTGGACGGAGGTCTTGTGCTCCTTCATCTCCTCAACCTCCAGGCGAACATCTTCGACATGGCTGACCATAGACTCCAGCTTCTCGACAGGAAGGCGCGCAAGAGTCATCACTGATGGGAAGTGCTTTGAGGGACCATACGAGGCGGTGGGCGACGAGGGTGTCAAGGTCGACACAGACGACGCCGAAGTTGACATGGTCAGGGTGGCCAAAGACGACGCAGTCGTAGATAAGTCGTTCATGACAGAGGTGGAGGCAGACATCACTTGCTCAGGGCTGCTGGATCCAGAGACGGTCAGTTCCGAACTGTCAGACTCCTTGCCATCTTCAGAGTCTTGATCGTGAAGAATCTCGGCCACCACTTCGGCAGTTTCGTCCGCCCAAGTGAGCAAAGCGGATACACGCTCGAGACTGTTGTTCTTGTCCCAGATGGCCTTACCCTGCTGCTCGAGGATCGTTTCCAGTTCCTGTTGCTTGAGTGACAGCTCACGCTTAAGCTCGGTGTCCTCAACAGCCTTGACAGCCTGCTCGACGTGACTCTGGCTCTGGTGGATATAGTCGCGGATGGCAGCGTTGGATTCCTGGGCACGGGCCTTGGCTTCAGCACTCGATTCATCCACAGGGAAGTGAACGGTCTTGAAATCCGCAACAAGGTCCTGAGCCATCTTGCGAATCTTTTCCGAGAGTCCCGATAGTGACACATCTAAGGATATTAAGGAACAGAAGAAACAATGTCAGGCTCGGATCAAATTACGGGATCGCATATGACTACTAAGGACCAAAAAAAAAACCTACCACTTCCATCCTCTGACACATCAGTCACCAAAGCAGGACTATCGGCAAGGGTTTTCAGCTGCTGCTGAAGCCCATCAAGCTCAGCCAGCCTCACGGCAATGGCGTCCATAGCTTCGCGCTGGGCGATGACGTCGTGGCTGTGCGCGATCTGTGAGCGGAGTGCCCTAATCTGCTGCTCAAAGGCGGTCTGGCGGTTTTGGAACTCGTCAGGCACGGGTCGAGAAGCAAAGACGAGCGACGAGCAAACATTGGCCCAAGAACTATCCACGGCTGGCTTGGTCTCGTCCTCAACGCTCTTGAGCTGGGACTCATAGTCTTTGATAGTCGCCTTAAGCCAATCAACAACTTCTTGATTTTGAGAAGCTGTCTTGGAACCCTGACCTTCGCTCCAGCGAGCGTCAGTCTGAATAAACTCATCAAGGGCGCCAGCTGTATCTTGAAGAGATTGCTGGGCAGCCTCGATGTCCTTCTCCCAAGCCACTGTGCAATCGAAACAGTGCAGCTGGTGCGACCTGGCCTTCAACTCTGACTCCAGGTGCCGAATCTTCTCGTTAATGCTGTCGATGGATCCTTCCAATGTCGCTTGAAGCTGTCGGGAGTGCGAGGTGGCTGCCTTGAGGGCCTGGCAAATTTTTTCCTTGTCAGCGATGAACGCTTGCTTCTTGGCTTGCACGTTCAAAATCTCGTACTCCAACTCACTCGACAACACATCCTTGGTACCGGTCAGTTCCTTGCGAGTAGTGGCTCCTTGGCTGTAATCGGTCCCCTGATCTGGCCAGGTCGAGAAAAGTTCCGAGAGCGACTTGTTCATGGCAGCAACCTTCAGGCGCATATCCTCAGCCCAGCGGCCGTATCCATCCAGGTCACTGACAAACGAGCGAAGGCCATCCTGGTATTCGAGAAGGCCTTGGAAGGCGCCCATCAGGGGCTGCAGCGCCTGATCCAAATCTGAGCTGGACTGGAGTCTTGCCTTCAACATAGCCTCCAAGGTTTGCTGATCCTTTGTCGCTTTGTAGTGCTCTTCAATCTTCTCTGAGGGTGAGGGACCTGACGAAACATAATTGAGCTCCTTGGCGAGTACTGAGAATGCGGCACGGGCCTGATTTGTATGCTCGATCGATTCAGCCAAAGCCTCCCTGTCGCTCTTGAGATCCGTGGCGGCGTTGATCAAGTCGCTGTCCACGGAATCGGCCTTTTGAAGGTAAGAGGATATCTTTGCCGCATGTTGTGCGAGCTGATTGGCGTAGGCCAGGTGGCTGTCGAGTAACGTGTACTGGTCCTTGAAATCAAACATCTCCTTGTCCAGGTTTGCAGGGACGGAGAGACCACCAATCGACGCCTGTTGCGCAAGAGCCATAAAGGTATCGTGAGCAGCGCCTTTGCGTGCCGTTTTCTTGGAGGCAGCCAAAGTGGTGAGGTGCTCCACCTGCTCCTTCATCTGCTCAGCAGCACGAAGGTTGAAGTCTATTTAACAAACCAGATTGGTTAGGTACTGGGTACGAATATGTAATAGTCCCATAGTTCGAAGCATCATACCTGAAGAGTCGCCGCTCTCTTGGCATTTTTGAATCAGCTGCGAATACTCCTGAATGGTGTCTATAGGCAATAATAAATGCAAACAACAGTCGTTAACCTATTGTTCCAGAATCAGTAGTATTTTCTTCGGCATACAAAGCTTTGAGCTACTGTACCTTGACAAGATTTGACCAAAACGTCAACCTCAGACTTGGAGTCTCTGGTCACTTGCGACCAGGCCAATCGCTTTTCAAGAAGATCCAGTTGGCGCTTCTCCTTGTCGTTCATTCCATGAAGACGATTCAGTTGATCCACCAAGTTCTGTTGACGCTGCTTGGATTCCTCGAACTGCGCCTTGCGGACTGCATCTAATGATTCTGCACCTCCAACGAGATTGGCACATTCCTGAAGCGCCTTGGACAGTGTCGAAAGCTCGGCGAGGCGCAGGCGCTCAAAGTCTTTGAGGCTCGACAGTGTCTCGCTATTGGCGGCTACCGCCTCTTGCAGTTCGCTGTCGCTTCTTCGCCACTTATCGTCGCGGCACAAAATGTCGGCATCATGATATCCACGGTCTGCCACCTCCTTCTCTGAGTCCTGGAGATACTGCTGCAGTGTCATAGCTCGGTCCGAGAACTTCTCCCAAGCGAGGTCCCATTGCTGCTTCGACTCAAGGTTGGATTGTAAACGGGCAATATCCTGTTCGATTGACGACTGGGAGCTCTTGATGCCGCTAAGGATAACTGAGCATGATGGATCTTTGGCCAGATAACGATAGACACTGTTCTGCTCCAACGTGACGTGGCAGTTGCCAAGCTGGTTAGACTTTTCGCTCAATTCCTTCAAAAGATGGATCTGGTCTGGCTCCAAGGCGTGAAGTGACGAAAACTCGGTCTCCAACGCAGAAAATTCGATCCGCAGCTCCTGGAATGACTCGGTGAGCTTTCGGCATTCAAGTACAGTCTGTGCATCGCGCTCCCGATCAGATTTTAAGGCCTTGATGTCGTTCAAGAGACGCGCAACAATCTCAAGCTTGGACTGGACAATAGCGGGATCCTGTCTAGCGTTCGAGTTATTGGCCATGATCGTGGCCGCCTCGCCGGACTCCAAATACTTGGTATACTCGTCACTCTCGAAGGCATCAAAGGACAGGCCGACAGATTTGACCATATCATCAAACTTGTCAAAGGGTGTCAGATCCTCATCGCCAAATCCGGTCCATGATGGCTCGTTGTGGAGCTCTGTCCTGAATCCGCGGAGAGCTGTTTGACAGGCAAGAGTAAAGTCCAGGAACGCCTTCATCTGTCGGTCGCCCTTGATCATCTCCTGCTTCTCGTGGAAACAAACGCGCAGGTCCTTGACAACAGTCGTCAGTCCTCCGTGACGAAGTTGGACAGATTTCCAGACAAAGGGCTCGGTGGTGTCGACCTGGAAGGTGGTCTCAAGGTCGCCATGACCAGCCTCTACTTGTGTCACAAAAGCCTCGACCTGAGCGTCGGCCTGGCTCATTTCCCATTGGTGGATGATCTCGAAGGCGGCCTCGATCTCGTCTAGCACAGAACGCGCTGCCAGCAGATAGTCCAGAACTTTGGTCGTGTAGTTGCAGTTCACAGCTTCTTTGGGCAACAAGTCCTCGACCTTGACTAGGTTGCTCATCACATCTGACATCATATCCTGAACGGCCTTAGTGGTCTTGTCTACAGTCGGATCCTCGTTGTCCTTGACGCTTTGCATCACGGTCTTGGCTTGCTCGTCCAGCTTGGCGAACCCGCTAGAGCGGAAGGTTGTCACTTCGCCCTGCTCATCCTCGAGTTCTGCCTTGAGCTCATCGACCTCGGTCTGATAAAAGTCCAGATCCAGATCTTGCGAGATGTCTCTGGACATGAGTTGCTGGACAGTGTTGGCGCCCATCCAGACATCCTCGGACACAAACTTGGGGACCTCGATATTGGCCAGCCACTCAATACTTTCGCCGATCCATGCCTCAGAGAGCACAAATGCGTCCAGGAACGACCGCAGCAGTCGGTCACTGGCAAGATTATGCTGGGCCTTCTCGATGATGACTTGGAGATGCGGCAGAATGACGGTGGTGAGCTCTGTGTTGCGGGTAGTCAGATGTTCTGGAGCGTCGTAGTGGTGCACCTTGGGATCCATGAGCGAGGTCAAAAAGTCGACGTAGGTGTTGAGCAAGAAACTGATGGACGACAGGTTGACGTCCTGCTGCTCCAGAGCTGACTTTTGTGAGCGATCCTGAATGGTCTCTTGAGTGCGTTTGTCAGCCGCTGCCAGGAGCTGTGCCTCAAACTTTTTGATCTCGCCATTAACGCGGTCGATTTCTTGTGTGCAGTCAATGATCCACTTGACCTCCTCTGCAGCGTCCTTGGCGTCGACGACCTTGTTGGAGAGTGCGGTCCAGATCGTTTCCAGCTCCCACCACTTTTTGTCCATTTCGCTGACTTGCTCTGGTGCCAGATCGGGGTTCTCAAACTCCAGAAGCTCTTCGCGGACATCGTGCAGGTGAGACATGATATGCTCCTTGACGGTCTGCGCTTCTTCCACCAGCTTGATGGCATCCGTCAGTGGTTCGAGGTCTCGTGCGCGGTCCAGTGGTGATGAAGTGTCGGGCGCATGGGGGATTTCGCCATCCTGTTGCCGAATCCATTCGGACAACTCTGTAATGCCCTGGTGGTACTCTGCCAACTTTTCATCGAGCTCCTGTTGCCGTTGCTCCAAATCCTTGGGATCTAAAACCTCGATGTCCGAGTCCGAGTATTCGTGTTCTGATTCCGAAAAGACTGAGCCAGGCCTGGGAGATCCAATGGTGTTCTTGGAAGACAACCCGCCGGCAGACTGTTGTCGAAGGAGTTCTTTTTCTCTTTCCCGCTGCTCACGCCTGAGTTTTCTCTGAAGCCGTTTTTCTTCTTCTTCTTGACGTCGTTTCCTGAGTGCCTCTTCTTCTTCCTTGGCACGTTCGGCAGCTCGAATGGACCAGCCTTCGATCTCCATTCGCCGGAGACGGATTCGTTCCAGCTCTTCTTGTTCCTCGCGGCGTTTCCGCTCGTCGTCTTCCTGAAGCCTACGCCGTGTCGCCTGCTGGTCCTCACCCGCCAGCGCAAGTCGCTCGTGCTTGGCCTGAAGCCGCTTGGCCCGCAAGTCGGCAGTCACAGCAGGATCCTGCTCAGACTGATGTTTAGACATAACCAGATAGTATTCTGAGATATAGGTCATGATGGATCGCTCGTCCGGTGTTTCGACATCGACCAGGTCTTCGGGGTCCAGTAGCCGTGGAAGAGCCATTTTCTCGAGAGCAAGGTCAAAGGCATTGGTGAGAGTCTTTTTCCATTCGTCACTGGTCTCAAAGGGTAGTGGTAAGACTGACGAGTAGAATTCTGGCAGAAACTCGGGGTCGTGTCGATGAATCAGAGCTGTGAAGGCAAGACCTGTCCTCCAAGAGCGATGGAAATCCTGGATGGGAGGGATGACGTCTGAATAGTCCTCGAGTTGGTATCGTACCCATTTCAGCAAGGCCTGCTTGGCGTCGACTTGCTGTGAGGACGCCTTCTTCTTGCCCTTTGCTGTTGTTGTCGCTGTGGTGGTTGTGGCAGAGTCCTCTCCGTCCTAAGAAAGATGTGGTAATCGTAACAAAGACAACGAAATGGTAAGTTGGGGAGTGTTGTGTGCGATTGACGGGAAGGGAGGGATATCTTTCCCATTTTCTCCCCAAAGAGAAAGAGAAGCATCACCCATTTGCGCATTGACGCACTCGCATTTCTAACCCGTAGTACACATCTCTCCTCTTTTGTGGTGTCCTTTCCGCTGTGTTCCATATTTGTTCTTTTTTCATTTGGAGTGTTGTTTCCCCTATCTCCCTATTTTTTATGCTTGTGCTTTTGCAGGCGTTGCTGTTGCCTTGTGTTCCAACGGTAAGAAAGGAAAGGATGACATGTGGGTACAGGGCAAATGCATCCCATCCCAGACCTTTTTTTTTTCTTTTGTCGTTTTGTCCTTCGTTGGGCGTGTGAGTGCAGGCGCACATGCAAGTACACAATACCATCCTCTCTCTGTCTCTCGAACACGCGCCCATCGAATAGAGAGAAGAGAAGAAGACGAACAGGATGAAAAGGAAGAAAAGCACGAGTACACAAAATAACACATATCGACCCAATAGTTAGGCCTTTCTTCCCTCCAACTGAAAACCACATCGTAGTAACGCTGTCGTAATGCGTCAAAAAGAGGTCGAAATAGTCGAAAAAATAGTCGAAAAAAGTCGTTTCAAGGCCATGCTTTGTTAAAAATAGCGTCTTTTTTGTCCTCATCTCCCTTGGACTCGATAGTAAAAAGAAGGAAATAGTCGAAGATTGACTCGTTTTCTTGTTTTGCTCTGTGGGTTGTTTGCCTCGAGGTTGTCCTTACCATCATGTCCTCGGCGAGGATTGGGTATAGTTCGGCCATATTGTTGGCGATTTGCTGGATTTGAAAGCGATAGATGATGATCCAGACGAGACCCAGGGTCAACTTGATATTGCCGTCGACAATGTCCTCGTTGCCAATGGTGCCCAGGGTGTCATCCGTGCGCTTCTCTAGGAAAGCCAGGGCCTTGGAGACGTTGGCCATTTGGTGGATACGCATGTTGCCTCGTTCGGGTTTGAGTGGTTCCTTGGAGACGGCCTCTAGGAGGCCAATGAGTCGTTTGCCGTCGCGCAGGTCCTTTTCGATCGCAGCCATGGGTGTGTAGGGGGTGTTGGCGAGCTGCACGTTGACCCAGCGCATGAAAGCGGTCTTTTGGGTGTCGAGCTGAGACGCAGCAAACTGTCGAACCATGTCTTCGCCCGCGTCGAGATGGTGGTGGAGGTTGTTGCTTGATGAGAGATGTTGATGGAGGAAGAGTGAATGGGATGGCGCATTATTTAAGAGGTTACTGCTACTGCCATTTCCTGTGTTGTGGTTGTTGTTGGTGAAACTACTGCCCGAACTGTTGCTGTTACTGCCCAGACTATAAATACCGGTGGTGTTGTTTCCGGCTGACTGGAGCCGCTTGCTCTTGAGGAGCCAAGACATGGTATCTTATGTTCAATTGAATGAATGTGCGAGCAAGACTAGTCGAAGGGCTGGAAGGTGGTTGATAGCGAAAAGAAGATAAAGAAAAGAAGGTCGTCTCTCTCCGCGTTTCCTGGTCTTCTGTGTGCGTAATGTGTCCTATGAGCGAGTCTCTTTCAGTTCTGCTCGGCCTGTATTTGTTGAGCGGGAAGACGAGATGGATAGACAATATAAGAGAGATGTGAGGGATCGAAGGGTTGTTTGTATCCGAAGCCGCAGGAGACAAATTATAATAATAATAAAGGCAAGGCACACACAGAGAGAGAGAGAGAGAGAGGGAGAGAGAGAGAGAGAGAGAGAGAGAAAGAAAGAGAGGTGAGCTGTGTGTGTATATATGCAAGAGCAGCCAAAAGAAAGAGAGAGAGAGATAGAGAGAGAGAGAGAGAGAGAGAGAGTTGATCGCGTTGTCGGTGTGCAGCACCTTTTTTTTTTTTCTTTTGTGATGGAGGACAGTCCATGTGTTCATGGACAGAGAGAGGGAGCAGCACAACAGTACCTCAATGACTGCAAGTGAGTGTGCAGTCGTGTCCGTGGTCATTCATTCAAGGGGAGGAGGGGAGGACAGGACAAGAGAAGAAAAAAAAAGGACGATGGTTAGATAGCTTAGTGAGAGAGTCGGCCGTGTGCGCCTGTCTCCTCTGGCGAGGTGGCATCTCCTCCCATCAACGCGATTCGAATGTGGGCAAAGACAAGGAGGTGTTGTATTATTGGTTGTGTTTGGTGTCGATGTGGAGGGGAAGGAAGGAGGAGGGGGACACCGAACCAAGCGCCAGAAAAGAGTGGGCCTTCGGAGGTTATCAATCATTACCTCTTTGGATGCTGGTGAATGGGAATGGGTATGAATGGATGAGTACTTGTCGTGGTGATAGGCGATACAATGTGCCGAATGGAGAATGGAGTGAGATTTGTCGGGGAAGGGATGATGACAGAAAGGGTGAGAGTGGGTGAGAGTGAGGGGTGAGCAAATCAGTGCAGTGCAGTGCAGGGAAATAAGCTCGAGAGTCGAGAATAATGCGGCGAGTATCGTGGGTGAGGGTGGGTGGGTGAGGTGAGTGAGTGTCGGTGATGATGAATGAGGGGGGGGGGGGACAGAAGTGCACGAGAAAAGAGAAAAGGAACAGCGTCAGCAAACCCAGTCAACCCCCCATGTTGGTACGCCCCAAAGGGACCACAGTCAGTCCATTTCTTTGCTTGCTTTACTTTCCTCCCTCCCTTCCTTCCCTCCCTCCTTCACTCCTTTTGCGTGTCCATGAAACAGTAGCAC